>JBBPLW010000322.1:0-19670 GCA_038089995.1 Tylopilus balloui
GGGCCATGTTCGCGATGCGTGCCTGTAGGCGCAGCGTGATGATAGGCAAGGCGCTTGATAAGACACGGATGACAGCAGTACGTCGATTCTTTCTTGTCTCGATCCCCCGCCGCCGCTCGTCCTTATTCCTTGTCGAATTGAAACCGTTTCGCCATCGTTATTTTTGCACGCATAGATTATACGGCACATGGGAACCATGGATCAACCCTGGAACTGTCCACATGGGCGGCCGACTATGCGGCACCTCTCGGACTTGACATCTTTCGGGCGGTACGTACCGCCACAGCACGCGATCGATTGGGAGGCGTACAGGATACACGGATCCTAGGATGGGGAAGACGTGAACCCGAGCGTCCTCGTGCTGTCTCTGCCCTGATGCTGGACGTAGCCGTCGACGATCTACGCTGGCGGAAACGCTCAGGAAGTTCCAACCTTGGTGACTGGCGCGATCGTGGGGATGAGTCGAGTCGTCGGTGTTATCTCTACCATCTACAGACATCTTGATATATATATAGTGCTCATGCGCAATCTAAAAGTACTTCCATAAATTTAGTATCGGAGAACAGTAGGTACTATGCCACGTCTTTATTCAATTTCCCTATTTCACTCGTCTCTAGTATTCCGTCCGTCCTGACGATCCCTTCAGGATTGGCCGTTCGCTTCTCTTGTCGGCGGCTCCAACGACCAACTCGACGCCGCGCTCAAACTCGAGCTTCCTGCCCAAGTAAACGAGCTCGCGTTCGTCGACGGCACGGTTCCCGGGGAGACCCTTCCGATCGACGCGCTTGACGAACCAACGCTAGATTAAAGCTGGACGGACGCTCATCGACCCCGGCCGGCGATAATTTGACTCAGTGGAACCGCGGCCACTGGTAGTCAAAACATTCTGCGCACAGGCCGATCTGGCCTGGTCGGGGGAGGCTTTACCTTATTCGCGCCATGCTTTGTCCTGAGTGAGCCTTGCAAAGGGCCTGGCTTAAGAAATATGTAGGAATCGACGAGAAGTGTGTTCTGCACTGCCACAAAGGGAAGGTTGGCAAGAAATTATCGAGTGAAATCAAGTCTTTGTTCGCGCCTTCTTATACTACAAGCCAGTACTGATTCACTTATCATAGTACATCGTCATCTTCGTGCATAGGAAAATGCCAACTTATTAACGAGAATTACCGAAATGGGTGAGCGTATCGTGATAGACACTTGAATTATTGGTAGCACTAAGCGTCTTCGTTGTAATAGCAGACGCTCTGCTAACTGGAAGTTAACCTTATGCATTAGGAATATAAATAGTGGAATGATTGCAGCAGTTAATGGAAGCAGATACACTACCATGAGATCCGTTACCGAAGATTCAAGACGGTGGGTGGGTAGCTATGCGCCCTGTATTAATGGACATGCCTGACTACATGATGAAGAGGCTTACGACCGCTGTCGCCTGAACCATTATTATTCATGGCAATCATGCCAGCATCGGAGTTATCGACATGGACGGATCCAATATACACATTACAAACATTCTGAACTGTATCGCGGAGGAAGGTCGTGGTCCTGTGATTAGCAACACCACCTGAGATCAATAAGATAGCTCTAACCGCGAATCTGATTATTTGCGGGTGGGACTGGATCAAAAAATGGATCAGATGCGAGGATGGTTGCTTCTTCATCGTCGAGCGGCCCTTCCACATCCAGTGCGATCCCTCTCACTTCTTCATTTGGAAGAATGTCCCCTTCTGAAAATATTTTTCAGCCTGCCTTGCCAAACGGGGAAGGAAGCTAAGGAATACCATCGACCTCTTCCACCACCAGTGAGTCCCGGGAGAGAAATTTTCGTTCCATTTTATCAGAGGTCGACTGTATCCACCTGAGTTCTTCGCAGTGCCGAGAGTGTGTGAATATCACCTTAACTATGATGTAGAGCTCATATCCTGCATCGAGTAGTGCACGCGTGTCTCGCCGTATCTCCAGGCGTCTGAGAATATTGAGTACGCTGGTCGATTCCAAAGCATTTTCCAGCCTTTTCAGTTCTTCCGAAAGGCTTCGAGATTGCTGTTATCCACCAACCAGCTACAGATATCTGGCAAGACACTTACTCATCGTATTGAGATTTGGCGTCTCGAAAAAGCTCAGGAGGAGCCCCACCCATCTCCTTCGACATCCTGCGAATCATCACAAGCTGCTTCAGCGTGAGCTGGAGCAATATGTCTCCATCTTGCAACGATCCATTTTTTATCCTCACAAATCGTTGGGGAGTCTTGCCGAATCTGCTCACTAACCCTATCCCCTCGGGGAACGAAAGAGTCAGGCGCCTCTTGGAGGGCATGGGTTCGGAAACAGATAACGAGTGACTGGGTCACATCTATGGAGCCCTTATGAAGGATCCGCGTGGAAAAGTAACCCTGTGTATCCTCCAGAGTCCCAGAAAGGAGGGTGGAAGTAAATAAGACACAATTCCGCGATACGCCCGGGATTAACTCCGCGATTGCTAGGTGCATGGGGGTCCATGTTTGAATGTGTTTATTTGGATTTGGGTGTCCGAGGCATCACACCACGATGGTGGCCCGCTCGACCAAGAAGGCGAGCCAGAATACTGAGCAGCAAAGTGTTCTGAGAGCTCAGCTAGAGCGCGAGGCATTTGGTGATACTGCATCCAGGGAGGGCCAACTTTCCGAGCCCGAAGTATGGTGGCGTCAGCACTTTGGCTGGCTCAAGGATCGAGGGTATCTCCTTCGACAGCGCTACTCGCCAGATTGGAACCCTTCGTGGCTTGGAACCAAGAAAAACAGATTCGCATGCGAAGATGGTCGTGCAGCAAAGGTATGTTGTTGCTACTGCGCGTTGTCGAAATACCATTCACCGAAATCGCAGTTCGCAAGCCGTCTACTCGATGCCACACGTATTTCGGACGGGAAATATGTTGTCCTCAAGTTGGTGAAAAAGTCCGACCACCCTTTTGAACTCGAGATCTGTCAAATTTTCTCCTCACAGCCATTGGCTGATGCGAGTAGCAACCACTGTGTCCCAATTTATGATACACTTCGTCTCCCGGATGACTCAGAAACTGTTATCATCGTTATGCCGCTGCTCGTGGACTACAGGTATCCTGAATTTGATACCATTGGTGAGACCGTGGAATGTTTTCGTCAACTCTTTGAAGTGAGTTTGTTCTGGTTCTCAACTATTCGATTCTAACCTTGCACAGGGTCTCCAATTCATGCACAAACATCGTGTTGCACATCGGTTTGTAACGACCTTCGTTTAGTATTTCCGTCACTCATTGCTTCTAAACGTTATCTTAGAGACTCCACATCGAGAAATTTCATGATGGATCCGGCGAGCTTTTATATCGACGCATTTCATCCCGTTAACCCCAAGATGAAGCGGGACTTTTCAGGTCGCACGCGGTTTCGAACTCGTACATCAGGCCCGCCCAAGTATCTTTTGATCGATTTCGGTTTGTCTCGTCGCTATGATCCCTCCGTAGTTGAACCCAGGGAAATTCCCATTTGGGGTGCCGATAAGGAGGTTCCGGAATTTCAAAATTCGAACGAGCCTTGCAACCCTTTCCCTACTGATGTTTTCTACATTGGCAATATGATCAAAAAGGATTTCATTGAAGTAGGTGATCTCGATGCGGAGGGGGTGACCAGCGCTGAGCGAATCTTCTAGTCAAAGCGCGGCTTCGAGTTTATGCAACTATTGATAGCTGATATGGTTCAGCAAGACCCTTCAAAACGTCCCACTATGGATGAAGCCGTCAAACGGTTCCACGCGATTTTGTCTGATCTCAGCAGCTGGAAATTACGCTCTCGTGTCGTGGACAAGGAAGAGAGCTTGCTTGATGCCGTCTTCCATGGTACTTCTCATTGGGTGCGACGAATTAGGTTTATGACAGGGCGTGTTCCGGCAATACCCACCCCTAACTCGTGAGATTGAGGATGCCGGACTTATTCTGTAGCATGGCCTACATCCCATATTGTGGCTTCCCTTTGGGGCTACCAATCTTTGCTGCTTGTCGCCGTTAGCCGTATAAACTCTCATTTCAGACGAGGTTGCTATGGCGCGGTTTCGTCACCGACCCTAAAGTATAGTTATCGTTACCCGGAGGGATTCCTCAAAGATGGATTGCCCGCGTGTACCTCATGGAAAGTACCGACGAAGTTAAATATTCCCGTGTAATAGCTGTGTAGTAAGACCGTGACCATGTAACACAGTACAAACAAAGGTAAACCTCCACACGCTGCAAGCTCTTTCCGAATCCACCATCGAGGTCCGAAGGTTAGGTTTTTCCCAAGCTAATTTTGGCCTTGAACGTTTTAACCCCTCCCTCCCTTTCAAGTTCAGCTGTCTAGCAAGAACTTTGTCTAAGCCGCATTTGGCCACTCAGACCGAAACTACGGATGAATATTGCGCGACTGCGTCTGTCTCACCTACCACTACGAAACTCCCTTAGGACTGCGCAAGCTTCACTCCGGTCGAATATCATGGCCACCCGCCACGGTGATCAACTGAACTTCCAGGCCGGGCCCCTTGTCTGGATAGATTGCGAAATGACTGGATTGAATCCCAAGCATGACAAACTTCTTGAAATCGCGGCAAGTTATTGTTTTCACCGTTTCAAACTGCATGTCAACTCTGTATGTATCATAGGTGATCATTACCAACGGTAACTTGGACCCGGTGGACGACGGCATCGAATTTGTAATCAAAAGGGACAAGTTACTATTAGACAAGTATACCCAATTTCTTATTCTCATGCACCTCTAGCTCAACCCAATTCACATGGACAAGCATGGACAAATGGTGTATAGAACAGCACGGCAAAGTAAGCATGGTTCATGACTTTCAGAAACTGAGACCTTGAAATGGACTAGTCAGGTCTGACGCAAGCATGCCTCGAGTCGCCGCATAGCAAGGACGAGGTGTCGAATGCAGTTCTTGCGTACATCAAAAAATGGATACCGGATAAATCCACGGGTGTGCTTGCGGGCAGCTCAGTTCATGCAGATCGATCCTTCTTGGTGGAGGAAATGCCCGAAGTTGTGGATTGGCTTCATTACAGGTGAGGAGGGCATCACGCGCAATGTCATGCTGATTTCCGCATCTATATGAAGGATTGTGGGTGAGTTTCTTTCCCTTGGTCCTCACAGTTGCAGTCTAACCAGGAAATCAGACGTGTCTTCCATCAAGGTTGGCATCCCTCCCCCCAGTCCTAGCCCAAACACCCTGACAGGGACTCTAGGAGTTGTGCCGTAGATGGTATCCCAGAGCGGAACCCCCATCAAAGTTTTGGGGCAGCGGACACAGGTATGTTCCGGTGTACATCGATGTGAATTTCTGATGATCGTTGTGTAGAGCGATGGAGGACATCAAATGTTCTATCCGAGGTTATACTTTTATTTTTGATTTGGTCGTCTGGCTAATTATCCCTTGCAGAACTTGCATGGTATCGGGAAAACATCTTTCGCGCTCCATGAGATCTCGAAATAAAAGTGCCGCCTTGGGAGAATTCCTGGTTTACTGTATCTTGCCGCCTGTTCCAGGTCGCACAAATACTTGGGTGCAATATAGTCTCCCAGAATTGTACGACCGCCATTTGACTACTAGTACAGGTCCTAGTGGTTCGAATAACCTGACACTGAGACGTAACCTAATTCGCCTGGTCCTTGCTTATGTCTGGACTCGACGGGCAGAGTGGTACCGCCGTAGTGAAAGAATAACAATGCCATCAACATGGCCACCAACCAAACCAGTTCGTTAGTTGACTTTTCCCACGCCATTTAGTGGACACGCAGAGATGACCAACGTGGACGGGACTGAAATTCGTCCTCAGATAACTTGGCGCAAAGTCTGACCTCGGCGCCGCGACCCTCTTGTTGTAGTGCATTGGAAGAGCATTGTAATGCTAGCTCGTTCCAAGTAGCACGTGGGTCTTCGGCGTGGCGCTTGCCCACCAGCTTCTATCCTGAAAGCTTTGCGGGGACATCTACTTTGGGCCGATATTGCGAGTTATCGGTCGTGAAACGCTTCCATGGGATGTCTGCGCGGGAAAATACTCTGATCGTGCCACCACTTCTCTGAGGAGCATTCTGTGTTGCTTCTGTTTCAATCAGTCAGGCACCATGTTTGGCATCGAACTTGGATTTACAGCCGCTTTGCAACGGCGCCCGCCGCCGCAGTCATCCGACCTCTAGCACTGCCGCCATGTTTCCCCAAGTCATCAGGACTCTGACGAGTCAAGTGTCATGATGTGGCTCTCATCGAACCAGGTTTGGGATCCTATAAAAGTCGCGTCCACGTAGACGTTGGTCTCGGATCAAGCAGATAACTCTCTTCTTCCACTCCACGTCACTAGGCCGTATGATCGGAAAGGCCATGGCGACCTCTCCAATCTACATAACTCGTCATGCGCGCAGACTTTGACAGCCCCCGAACTCTTTCCACAAGGAAGCCCATTCGATGTCGCCAAGGAACCTTCCGCCATTCCAGTCGTTTCAGGCAACGCTCAACTGCAATAACATATCTGACAGGACATATGATGCATCGCAACTAGTCTCGAGCCGTTCAGGGCGCTCCTAGTGTCGGGATTTTCCGCGCCACAGAACAACATCTGTTTCCCGAATTCACCCGAATGTCCTACAACGGCTCGAGACTACGTCGCGACGCCATCATACTGCTATGACGTGCGTCCGGAGTTAACACTCACAAGATTTTGCTGGAGACTCCATGTTGTCTTAGGTGCTGTGGAATCTCGTCCTGGAATTATCTTGACGAGTTCAATGGGACGTCTTACCAGGAAGAGAAGCGTGTATGGAACTGTTCGTGGTACCATATGCTTTGCCAAGGAGCCTAGTTTGGGCATCCCCATCAAGTAACTTGCCGTCGCCTGTGGTGACCGCGGCACCGCCAGTGATCCGCGCTTGGACTTCTTACCCGCGGTACCACAGAGTCGACCTGATGATATCACATGTGCGGCAACCTTACACTTGCCCATGGAAACATGGGTACGTACTACGCATCCGTGGCACTCGCTCTGAAATGTTATAATCTCGGAGTTTGTAGAATTGATTTTGTAAGTTCTCCGTTGGAAATCGTACTAGGTCAATGTCACTTGGCACTTGTCTGAAAGACAGCGTCAATTTATCTCGCAACCAGACCAGAATGAACCTTCGACCACAACTAAAGCCGAGCACTTTAATATTGTGTATAATAGGACTCGCCTAACTCCCATCCTCCGGTGTGCCCGGGCACCTTCACGTACGGCCTTCGACCTCGCCGACTTGAAGGCTTCCGAGTCAAGTCCGACCAAGGAAACCGAAAGCCATAAGAGAACAGGAGCTGTCGAATTTGAGCTTCACAGTATATTCTACGATGCTCGTCTGACATGGCCCTGTTCCCGATTGGGTTGTTGACTCATCCTCGGAACTTACCTTCTTGGACAAGCTTTGGACCCTAGAAACCTTTCAAAAACGGATAGACCTCACGACTTTTGAAAATCTGAGGTCTCTGTCGTCCTGGTGCACCGTACCGGGTACGTAGGCTACATCAGTTGAGTCACAGTCGCAATTATGATGATTAGCTTCGTACAACATCCCACTGCGTTCATTTAGCTCATCGATATTGGGCTTTCTTTGCCTCGTGGTGGTTTCATGTTACAATACTCAGTTACATGGAGCATACGGAGTATATTGACCAGGACTTTGATCGACTCTTTTGGACCTCGCTCAGCTGGCCATGGCGTGCTGGCTCCCAATGACAGCAAACATTTGGTAACTTTCCTTCAATCGTCAATATCTCCATAGCGAGTTACACGTCGAAGTCCTTCGGGTGGGTTCGAAGCGAAGTACCTCTTGATGGGTACTCAAAAACTTGTCATGTCAAGGATAGTAGATGCTCGTAACCGCCATTCTATCCTCTTGTTTCTATGGAAAGCAAGATAGAGTTTTGTCAACTTATTACAAGTTTCAGGCCTACATGTCGAAATTGCACATGCGTGCTGGTGAGATCCATCTGCAGTTTCAGCGTTCCGATTGGCCATTCTTCTACGCAAATTGTACGCTACTTTGTTTCATGTAATCTATCCGTTGATCACTTGACGTTTCCGCAGTGGGATCCCCATCAACAAGCCGTTCGGATAAACGAATACATAAAAGGGTAAGTGTGCATGATCCCATAAACATAATCTTCGCGCGTTCAACTCGTATCGGGATGTTCTCACTCCTTGCTCTCGGTTCACTCTTTACTTTAACCCAGGCGGTGTCGCAGGCGACGTCGTCTAGTAGTTGTGTGGGCAGCATCTCGTCACTGAGTGACGTGAGCACTGCCGTTCGGTGTAAAACCGTGAATATCAACGCATTCACCGTGCCAGCTGGAAAGACATTCAGCCTCGAATTATTGCAAGGGGCGGTTGTTAATGTTTGTGAGTAATTCCCTTGTAATTTCTTGTGATGTGTTTGGGTTGATGACTTTCTAGTGGGGGACATTCAGTTTGGCAATGCAACCTGGCGTGGTCCATTGTTCGAGGTCCAGTGCGTCGAGTTCATTTGACGGACGCAATTTCCATTCTAACCTCGGATTGTCGGAGACAGAGGACAAAACATCACGTGTAAGCTTGCCACGATTATGCGTTCAGCTCTATTCCAATGACACACTTGAAGTCAACGGAAATGGGCATATCTGGGATGGCGGTGGACCATTTTACTGGGTAAATGACGCTGAAATGATTGTGTGCTTTGGCGATGTCTGACCCTACACAGGATGGTCGGGGTGGGAGTGGCGGCGTCACCAAGCCCGATCCCATGATGAAGTGCGTTCATTTCATTTAAACTATGTCATCCCTAATTTCATACGATAGTATTCGGATGTCAGGAACATTGTCTGTACGTGGCTTCTTACTATATATATAGTATCAATCACAGCTGATCTAATCTCAGAGTGTTCACGTCGTAAACTCCCCGGAAAGGTGCTTCGCCTTGAACAGTGCCGGCCCACTGGTCGTCAGTGGTGTCGTTGTTGATAACGGTGAGACAATCATGTCACTTACTCGTGATTAGCGCTTTCCTCAAATTTCGAATGCAAAGGCCAAGGGAATTACCCAAATGATAAGAGCAACGGCCACCCTGCTGGTAATGGGAACTGGCCATTACACGGCAGAATTTAAATATTTATAAATTCACAGGACGCAACACCGACGGTTTCGACGTCAGCGGCAATGACATCGTTATCAAAAATAGGTGAAAATACCACCATCCTGTTTCTACGGAGTATTGACAGTGTATGCACAGCACTGTGATCAACCAGGTATTTATGATCATTGTCAGTTCCTGATGATATGTTAATTTGTCTCGCATTCAGGATGATTGCTTGGCTATCAATAGGGGGCAGAATATCGTATTCGAAGACAACTACTGCGACCGTGGCCATGGAATATCTATCGTCCGTGGTCTCGTTCAGCTGCTGAAATGCGTTGATTCTCATCCCAAACCACAGGGTTCAATCTCCTCCGACGCTGTCGTAGAGAGTATCGTCATCCGGGGCAACACTATCGTTAACAGGTGCTTCACTTCGGCCTGAAAGATTAACGCTATTTCGACTGATTGGATGACTAATAGCGTACAAGCGTTCCGTATCAAGACTGACAAAACTGCGCGTAACAGTCGGGTGACCAGCGTTACCTATTCTGTGTGCAGATCCACGTTACCTAACCTGGGGTCGTACTTATTGCATATCACTAGGACAATACTGCGAAAAACTGTACTTCGTATGGTGTTGTGATCACTCAGAGTTATCCCCATGGTATCGGTACACCTGGCAATGGCGTCATCATATCCGTAAGTGGTTTCGTCACGAACAAAGTAGGCATTAGTTTGACCCTTTTGTAGGACATCAGCTTCACCTCAGACCCGACCGACGTCAGCGTCACGAATGATGCTCAGATGGTTATCGTGGATTGTGGTCACGGGTCTTGTGTCGGTGTGTCCTCATTCCTATCAAATGTTAGCTAGAGATCCTCAATAATTTCTGCAGGGAACTGGGATTGGTCGGGCTTGCAGACGAGCGGCGGCAAGCCCGGAAAGACGGATAATTGCCCTTACATTACAGGCTATTATCTGTAGATTTCTCTGAAAAGATTCATGTGCACAGCGGGTGGTTTTCTGTGTTCTACGGTATAGTTGGTCTTGGAGACGATGCTTAACCTGGTCTGAACTCCGCCATCTTCCCTTCTATTTAAGGTAATCATATATACCCCCCTAAGTTTGCAAAGTTTTTTTTTGTTTTCCGAGTTCTCTTTCCCCTTGCTACCTCGTCCGAGTCGGTCCTCCGATGAATACCTCGATATGCGACGAGAACGTTTGCTGGCTTTGCTCCACGCCAGCTTTTTGCTGCAACTGCGATTCCCCTTGGTCGACATCCACATCTCAAGTGTCTTTCTGCACCTTCGGAGGTAGCGAAGAACCAGAGAAATTCGACGTGGACGAACCTGCCTGCACGATCAAGGGAAGCTATTTTTTTTCGGGTCCCTTAGAAAATTCGGGCCTTGACATAGATGTCATGGCACAATGTCTCGGACGTGGGTCACAGCGACCGTGTGTCGTAAGTACTCCGAAGAACAATGGCCACGAAAAATGGGAGTCGCCCGGGGCGTTTCCCCCTCCGGAGTCATCCTCGCCTGTCGGCATCGACGCCGACTCGCTGCCGTTTTCGATGGATCCGGCTTTGCTCGTGTCATGCCGCGAGGACGTCAAAGGTGTGGACCCACGCTGTTTTTGTGGCCCGCTTGGCGGTGGTCAATGGCAGGTCAAAGCACTATTTAACGATCTGGTGGAGTCGAACGCTCCCATCTTCCTTACCACGACCTCGATGAGTCTCTCTCTGCCTCTTTCTGCGGATACGTCCGAACGTAGTTCCTCAATGCTTGACGAAGGCGCTGCTCAAGAACTCCTCGATGAGTCTCAGTCTGTGACTGGGAAAACACATGTGGCGGACACGCACGATGTATGCATGGCGACGACCCGAACAGTCACCGAACGAACGAACGAATGCGAAAACCCCGATGAGACTGTTCTCCGCAGTTCTATGCCTGCTTCTCGCAAGAGAGCTATCTGTTCTGGTCCTACCATCCTCGACTTGGCGATATCGACCGAATTGGACCCGGTTTCGTTAGACAACACCGGGAATGATGGGGCCCGCGATGCCACAACCACCAGCGGCGAAGCAAGCAACAGTGTCCCCTCGAAGATGCCTTTACGCGAATCGTCTGTATTCCAAGTTTCCTGCCCAGCTCAGCTGGCCGTGGATAATCGCCTTAAACGACGCCTCTCCTCATTCGGTCTTCCACCGGAATGCAAGAAAGTGAAGCTCGATCGATCCGTGTCTCATGTTTCCTGCGCTAGCGACTTGAGTGCCCAATCCAAATACTCGGCCACGAGGCCTGCGAGTTTGCGACGCGCACAGTCATTGAAATCGGAAGCCTCTGCAATCTCTGCGTGTTCGGAAAAGTCCATGGTACGTCCGTTTGTTACCATATATACGAGAGCACTTTCGCATGCGCATATATGCGACCTTCTCTTCCAGGATTCGCTTTCCTATCCTTCCCCTTTGAGTACGCCGACTTCTCGACCTTGCCCGGACAAGGAGTATCCACCGACTGTTCCGAGCACTCCACTCCCCACATCCGCGGACTACGCCAGATCAAGGGCGAACCCACTGGCACGAACGCTCGTAGTCTATCGGCGCAGATCCTTGGAAGTTCCAAAAATTCCTCCAGTCCCCATCATCGCACCACCCCCGCATGTCCCACCCACAATTGTCCGTTGCGCTGAAGACCACGCGATTGACCGGCTCGAGGCACTTCTCCTCCGGGAACGCTCGGAGCGCGAAAGGGATGGTTTAAATGCCCACGACGAGAAACGAACGGCGCTATTGAAAGTGTTGTATCCGACCGATCTGGCCTTTTCGCGACGAGACAGCGCAAACACTACCGATGCGAGCGATGACGGTCACCAATGGGAAGAGGAGAGTACGTGCTCTACGACGGAGCTACAAGAGAGCCAGGAGTCAGTCCCGAGTGTGAACTTGAAGATTGTCTCTGAGCAGCAACGTCTTGCCAACCGGGGAATCTGGTCCAACGCATTCGGAATCCCGAACAATTTCCGCGAAGAGGTTACCGGATGGATACTGGAGGTATGGTTAACCGTCCAAGTAGATCGCGTCGTTTTGATGCTGACTTTATTTGGTTTCAGAAAGTCCCGCCGAAACCTGTACCACTCGAAGGAGATGAACGCCGCAGCGAATTCAATCTTTACGACCAGCTCATGAACTCACGCCACACGCGATTTCACGCGGCACAATTATTTCATAGGTACTTCCTTCTCCCCGAGAAGGTCAAGAACTGGAGGAAGATGTATAAGCACGAGCATCCCGAACGGGAGTTCTGTGGACTGCATGACGACTCCGACTATGAGAAGAGCATCTGGGACCTTGCGGTTGCATGCATGGCATTGAGTGTCAAGGTATATCAGTTTTTTTGCTGTCGGAAAACCTAATTCAGTGGATGCTAGCTTCATCGTGATTGTTTCTGGCCGCTCGGCCCGGTATTCGCTGCCAATTTTCTGGCCATGGCACCCTATTCGATGACTCTCGAGACATTTGAAGTGAGAATTCGACGATCCAGGTTGACCCAAGTGCTGACTTTACGCTAACCAGCTCGCGCAGCGCGACGTCCTGTACACCTTCCAGTTTCAACTAGGAAGCTGCACGCCGCAAGATGTCTTGGACGAGCTGTGGATTGCTCTGCCTACCTTGCGTAAGGCTGCGGCACCGATCGGTTGGGCAGTCGTCCAATGCGTGACCTGGGATACGTTGTTCAAATTGCTCCTCGGTAAGCATCCATCGCGACCGTGGTTCAAGTGTCTGAAGGTGTGGCGCGCGATATGCAGAGCCAGATATGTTGCAATACCCGGTTACCTTGCTTACCGCCGCGGCACTTGTCGACAGCCTCGCCTTCGCGCTTTCGCGTCAGTACAGGACAGAGGCGGAAGCGAATATCTGCAAGTGTAAGGCTTTAGCCGAGACTCCGGCTACTGAGTGCGACCTCGATGACATTGAGGCGACGTGGCGGATTCATGACTTTGAGGCGAGCCGGTTGGTAGATGACGTCATCTCGGATGTCCAATATGTTCTTCATCTTTCGCCTGTGCGTCGCATTGTCCTTGTATCGACGTTGGCTGACACAATGGAACTGCAGATGGAGCTGGATGAATGCAGGAAGTGGTTAAGCGGCGTCGCCAAAGGGTAGTTTTCTGTTCACCTCTTTACTTTTTCATTGGACATTTGGGACGAACATGGACTTGTGCTTTTTGGCCATCCTAATTTGTATATATCATGTCGATGACGTCGTCGATTCGACGGTATATAATCAAACGAATGTCGGGCTTTTGGTCCAGACTTGAACATAATGGTAGCACCAAACAAGCTCGAAAAGGGAGACGAGGTGTCGTGAGTGTTCTGCTCTCGTGAACGCGTCTTTGCTGACCACGATGAGATCGCAGCTGGAACTGGGGCGGCGGTCAGCCCTCTGGCAGGATTGCGAGCATCGTCGAGGACGGGACGGCTGAGGTGACGAGCAACAAGGTGTGTACGTGTCTTATCTGTCGGTTATTCCCTGACAACCTGATCGTAGGGTAACGTGGTGCGTCGGATAGCAAAGGAGGGTGATCCTGCTGTCAAGATTACTCGCGAGGGGGTGAGTATCGTGTCATCTGCAAGTGTCTTTTGGTGATTGTGCGCCCAGAACGACGTGGTCAAGCTCGCGCACGAGCTCAACGAGGTGGACGACAAGTGAAGTCGAACTTTAGCGTAGACCGGCGTGGGAAGAAATGTAATTTGGAGCAACACCGATTGTGGTGAGAATTTAGAAACCAAGTCGTTCGGGTCGCCTCGAGTTCTTTCCTTGTTCTTCTTCTCTTTGTCTTTTTCTCGTTACGACCGTCAGGATAACCCACGACCAACCTGTCTTGCCAACTCGACCTGCTGCCAGTTCTTTTCCTTCTGCTAACAAAGCTTTCCATCCTCCATCTATACCCGATACCATCATCCGCCAACTAATACCTCATACTCGTGTAAAATTTGTAGGATCGACTCAGTCACCCTCCCTTCGATCTGAAAAATATGGCCCCGGGACCCAAGACGGGTCTAGCGTTATTTCTTGGTCTCGAACTTGCCACCGATCAGCTCCGTGCATCGATCGTCGACGAGAGCCTGGAGCTCGTAGGAGTTGAGTGTGTAGACTTTGATTCCGAACTATCTGAATACCAGTGAGTGTTTTCCTCTCGAATGCTCCACTCCCCACCACGCACTTCGCGGCATTTGGTCTATTTGGCCTCGAGACCGCTATCGCGCATACCAAGCAAAACTGACTCTTGGCTAGGACTCAGGGTGGTATATTCACGACGCCGGGAGATGCCTACACGACCCCGGTCGATATGTGGGTCAAAGCGCTAGGTGCGCCATTTCGCGGAATCAAAATTTTCAGATATCAACCATTTACTAATTTGGATTTTTTTTATAATTCCTCGATCGTAACCTTATTCGGCACATGCTCCCGACTAACCCTTCAACATCAAGACTTTCTCTTCGAAAAGCTGTCCAGAAACTACGACCTGACGAGAATAAAATCCATTGGCGGCTGTGCTCAGGTACGTCCGCGTCATCGCCATTTCTTTGGCTCTCCCTTGTTTGTCGGTAACCCGACCCTTGGTGTCACCGTTTGTAGCATGCCGTCGTCTGGTGGAAATCGACCCCGATCCCTTCATTCCCCGCGTTGGACCCGCGACTTCCGCTTCACTCCCAACTCCCTCCAAATACGTTCTCGCTGGCCAACACCCCTGTCTCACAAGACACATCCGCACATACCCATGCCTTGGCGCTCGAAGCGCTCCTCGGCGGTCCAGATATCATGGCTTCGCGCGTTGGTACGTGTGCCAACCCATCAATTCTCGCAGCCCAGCTGCTTCGTATCCGGGAGTCTTGGACATCAGACGTGTGGGCCCGCACGGGCAAGGTCCAACTCGCCAGCACGTTCATCGCTAGCATGATCGTCGGCGAGTGGGTGAACATGGGCGAGGCGGAAGCGTGTGCGACTGGCATGTGGACGCATGTCAGCGGCCAGGGCGGTCCAAGCCAGGGACATTGGGATGAGGGCGTCCTCGAGATCGTCGGTGGTAGTCAGGAGGAGGGACGGAGGATCCGAGGATGGCTCGGCGAGGTCGACATGGCATGCGGTAGGAAAGTCGCAAATGTATCGCGGTATCTGTGTGAGAGATTTGGGTTTGAGCCTGGTATGTACTACGTTTGTTCGTCTGGACTCTCGAGGCCGATTTATGATCTTTTTTTCTGCAGATACCGTTGTTACGCCATTTACGTCTGATTATCTCTCTGCATATCTTTCTCTTTGTCCGTCGCCTGGAGACGCCGTACTATTATTTGGACCCATGGATACCCTACTCACACCCGCGCAACACTATCTTCCGACTCGCCTTTACAACCTATTTCCACATCCAGTGCAGGATGCCGGAGAAAAGCGAAGATACATCGCTATGCTGACAAGCAGGTGAATCTTTTTCTTCTTGACCGCCTTCTTTCTTACCTAACCTCTCGTCTGGTCTAGGAATGCTGATGTTCCCCGTGCCTTGGTTCGGGACATGTACACCAAGAGTTGGAGTGCATTTGACCGTCTAGTGGCTATCGTTCCTCCTGGTGGCTCTATCGGGTACGTGGGCATCATCCCGGGTCGATCCTAAACTAGATGTCTTTCTTCACATAGGCTCGACGACAAGCTTTTCAGTTTTTGGTTGCTGCAAGGCGACAGCTACCCACTGTCCCAGGTCAAGGGAATATACCGCTTCGAGACGGGCATCAAGGTCAATGAATTCAGGGATCTCCGTGCAAATCCGCGATGTCTTCTCGAGAGCCAGGTTCTCTCCTTCCGTGTCAGATGGTCCCGGATGATATCGACTGGGATACTCGGGTCCAACATCAACCGCAATCGTGGGAACATGCAGACACCCGGTCCGAGTCCTATCACGACCTCTGGCCCAAATAGTCGTGCCACGACTCTCGGGCTCCCGTTTGATCCATACGACTATTTACCGTTGCCCGCTCGAATATTGGTCGCGGGGGCAGCAGCGAACTTCCCTTCCGTCGCCAATCTAGTCGGGGACGTCTTCAACGCGCCGGTATTCATGCCAAACACGCAGGTGGACTCTGCACAAGTCGTTCCACACCGCAATGCCCCCGCGGCTGGTTTCCCCAGTCGAGCGTCTCTTGGTGGGGCATACTTTGCACGCTGGACATGGGGTAAGGAGCGTAGTTCCATTAGCGGTGGTTCGGGAGCGGGTAGGGGTCTCGGAGGGTTTGAGGAAGAAATCCGAAGGCTCCACGGGAAGCGGTGGGTTGCCTCTGGCGGCACACCACTACGCACCAACGTAAACGGACCTCTGGGAGGCAACGGCGGGAGTGGCGGCAATAGTGGTACGAGCACACCGTATGGACACCCACGGTCGAATCTCGGCTCCTCCACCGTCATGGAGGAAGAAGAAGAAGAAGTGGAGGAGATGGAGCGAAGCGGTGGGATGTTGAATGCGTCGGTATTTGCGGGCGGCTTTGCAGATCGAGATCTGGGGCGGGACATTGGCCGGATGCGGACGCTCACTGGGTCTACCGTAGACACGAGCACGAGCGCGGGCTCGGGTGCGCCTTCGACGGCGTTCACGACGCCTGAGCTGGGCGGCGGAGCGAGTCCTGGAACGAACGGTGCTGCGGCTGCGCCACAGACGACGAGTCTCACCCCGGTGACGGCGATGCCGACTGCAGATTCGGAGGCCCAGATTGGGCTGGCAAAAGTGGCGGAAGCGGACGTAGACGCGTTCATGACCTATGCGGCCATCGTCCCCGAGTATTGCAGGCTGGAGAGCATGTTGTGCAAAGCCCTCGTGTGACCGTGCGTATGTTTTCGACTGCAGCTCTCATTTTTTCTCTTTTTCCCTTTCTCGGCCGGCGGGCGGGAGGCATGCGCGGTATGGTTGGAATTGATTGCGTCAAGGGGGAGTAACACACTTACTGGGGCTGATAATAAGAGTCGATTGGCGTGAAAAAAGAAGAGTCAATCCATTATCTTGCGTTGACATACATCCTCTATCTGTTTACTGTACTACGTATAATAGGATCGCATCTTTGGGTTTCGCCAGTCATGGCTACTGGGAATATTGGCAATAAGATGGCGTCTTGCTGATGGGCTTCCACAGTCACTACTGATCGATTATCAATGCCCCTTGTTCTACTGAGCAAAGATGCGGGGTCTTGCAGAACGTCGAGCCCCTATCAACTGACTGAATGCCGAGTGATCGATGTCGCTAGGGGGCAACCCAAATTTGGGTCCATTCAGTAGACTGCAGACGTCACGAACAAGAAGCGTGCATATATAAACACCATCCTCTGAGCGCCCCTAAGAGTTTGCCCTTTTCTTTCTTACCCTCGTTGTACTGCCATCATGACCTGCATCCAAGCAAACGGCGTCTACAGCCTCACCAACGTCAAGGGCGGTACCTGCATGGACCTCTCCCTCGGCGACAACCATTCCAGTACGTCGTCTCGCGCCCCTCGCGTTCGTTGGTAATCTCACCGCGTTCGGGACAGTCACCGGCCATGGGTGCTACCAAGGGATCAATCAGACGGTACGTGTCCCTCTTCTTTCCCCCAATCGTCCCCCTCCAACCGATCTGATGCGTCGACAACGCACACATCGAACAGTGGGTCTTTGAAAACGCGGACGGCGACCAGACGTACTACGTCAAGTCGGCGGCTAGCGGACAGTACCTCGCCGCCGCGGGCGAGCCGCGCGATGGACGAAAGGTCGTCGCGGCCCAGTCTCCGTACGCGTGGCGCGTCGAGGACGAGCAGGGCGTCGAGTGCGGTGTGAGGTGCGTTTTTTTTTTTGCTGTGTGTGTGGCCTGGAATCTGTGCGCTGATCACGTTTTCCTCCTCTCGTGTCTCGCTGGGGATTTGGTCGACGGCTGCTGCTGCTGCGTGGTGGGGACGGTAGACTCTCGCCGGCGAGCCACACCAACTTTTGTGTCGACCTCTCGGATCACGGGAGTTCGGTGAATGGCACCCCTGTGCAGCTGTGGAGTCGTTTGGGCGACCAAAGACAGGTCTGGAAGGCGAGAAAGGTTCAGTAAATTCCGTGTTTCCGTCGAGCATGCATGTAAGATTAAGGGAATAGGCCAGTTGTTTCAGTCGTACGCGTGACGCCTGTGTGAAATGGAAATGTATGTGTGTATTTTTCCATGTGTACCACAAAGCTGTCGTCACTCGACCCGAGTCCTCGACATGTGTGACTAGCCGGCGCCATGACTGACATGCTGATTCGCGAGCACAGAACAGAGCCAGCAATTCTGAAACGGAGTCTGACGTCTGCCACCGTCTCGTCGAACCAAGCGAACGCATGCACGTCGCCTGTCCACATCCCCTGAACACCGGGCACAAGATACTCAGGCCACGTCCTCGATGACGGCGTCGCGCACCGTTGTCACATGTTGCGATATTACCATGATCGGGTTCGACTGGAAATGTGACTCCGTGTTCGTAGTAGGGCTCGCGTGTCCTCGAGGGCGAACGCGGCACGAAACGAGCCATGCAGCTCGGTGCGAGCGCTTGCAGAAAACGAGGGATGGCTCGGCGTTATTCGTCGCAGAAGAGGGGGATGACAAGCGTCAGGTGTCTGCGTCTCGGAGGTTGGAAGGGAAGATCCCCACCGGCAAAGAAGAAAGACCCTGGGCCTGTCATGCTGATAGGGACTGTTTGGTAATACGACCATGTAATCGATGAACGCAAACGATCGTAAAGTTGGGTTGTTCCCGAACGAAGGTTGCGTGAGACTGAATGGTAAGTAGAGTTGGACGGCAGACGTGGGCCAGCGACGTCGGCGCGACAGTCGAAATCGGGTTTGCTCGAGCGACCGGCCATGCATTTTCAATCGATGGCACGGACGCGCTAGAATAGAGTGTACGATCTTTTGGCGAAGAGGCACAACCACGACTTGGACCTCGCTAGATATGATGATGCCACTAGTCTCAAAGGGCCTGCCTGCAACCTTTGGAATCAGCGGGTGCCAACTAGGGCGTGCTTCAGCGGGCCCAACACGCGACAAGGTCATCCTTGCGAAAGGGTGATGATGCCTCACGCCCTTCCCTTGCCCCATACGGATTGCGCGAGCATGTTCTTTCTGAACCCCTATCCGTCGATGTGATGGATGGGACATGTACCAGGTGTTCATCCCGGCGGTACACATCGAGTACTTCCCAGAACGAATCGTCCAGGGCTAACCGAGCCTCTTCCAGAATTCCCAACATCTGAGAGACCTGCATGAGAAGCGAAAACTGAAAATGGCCGCTAGAAACTTCACCTTCCGTGAAAAACTCGGATTGAATGCGGTCTGATCGATATCGATAGGGGCCGATAGCGAACCCAAAGTTTGGTCAGAATTGATTAGTGCAACACACCATAAAAGTCCGTCCAAGGGCCGACCCCTCTTCTTTTCCTCGTCCCCATTCTCTCAGGCTGCCCACCATGGCTTGCATCCAAGCGAACGGCATCTACACTCTCACCAACGTCAAGGG
>JBBPLW010000323.1:0-19641 GCA_038089995.1 Tylopilus balloui
GGGTACTAACGTTGCAGCTTAAAAATCCCTCCAACGAGACATCCAGATTTGGGTCCACGGCATCGACTAGATTCCTCAGTTAGTTAGCTCGATCACAGGACACGTCGCTGAGAACCTACTGGGAACATACTACGATGGCCAAAAAAGTTGTTTGATTAAGTCAATAACGGACCCCCATGGCAGATGCGCAAACCTGATATCCCCCAAGCGGAGCGACGATCGTCGATCCATTCGCGAGCGTGATGTTGTTGTCCATCGTGACGGGCCAGAGTCCCTGCGTGAGCGAAACACACGAATCATACACGACCCCGCTTTCACCGCCGAGATCCGCGCGGATATATACTTGAGACTGGTTAAAGAGGCTAGTGCTCATTCCGGGGATGTATGAAGGGGACGAGGCGTTCAAGTAGATCGATCGCAAAAGCTCGCCTAGCTGGTATTCTTGTTGCTGGAGTGCGAATCAGCGGGGGGAATCTGACTCTGAGGTTGTTTCGAGACGTACGTTACCCAAGGGGGTGATCTGCGTTTCGGATGGAGTGTATGTCGTCGGGTTTTGATAAAAACCCTGTCGATCGCCGTGGCGTACGATGAGCACGACCCCAAGCATTTGATTGTCGTTTGTAGCCATGTCTGGGTAGATCTGGGAGAAGGAAAGAGACCCTCGAGCGGTGCCAAGAGGAGGTGGTTATAAAGGTCGAGTGTTGCTTATACTTAGATGCGTATCTCCATGTGGGTGGGGAGCGGCGATGTGTGTCTTTTCTAATCGAGCAAGACGGGGGCGTTCACATGCCAATGCAAATGAAATCAGCGGCGCCCACGAAAGCGTTGCGCCGCGTTTTCAACGGTCATCGGTCTGGCAGGCAAGATTCTGACCTCGGGAGGCGTACATCCCGAACGAACTTGAAGCATGAGACTGCAGGCGAAGCTCGTTTTGCATCGGTACAGCAGCGTTAGACCACCCCGTGACGACAGGGAGAAGACAAACGTCCTTCCTGATGCCGTCAAATTAAGGAACAGCAGAACTTGCGTGACTAAAACGTTATCTTGGAGTAGATGCACCTGCCTCGCCCTGCGTCTGAATGGATCGGTTTGCCAGTGCGGGCTTGCGAGTCTGTGCATGGATGCGTTCGCTGTGAGACGATGACGGTCGTGCCTACCAGTGCAGTGCCAGCCTGTATTCGTAGTGGATGTTGTGATGTTTGTTTTCTCAGTCATCATAGCTAATTTCCGCCTGCTGTGAGTTTGTTCCAATCCAAATTTACCCATCCGCGTCAGATCTCCGCCGATGACTCGCCCAACACCTTGCTGGAACGCACTGGCAGTCTGCAGTGCGTTTCTGCTACTCCGGTATTCGCGTCGAGGAGGTTCCTATTCCAAAGTGAGTGAGTCGACGCATGCCGCTACAGAATAAAACACCCAGATGGTGCGATCGTCAAAGTCAAAGCATGTCCATACCGCGTGGACGTTTTTCTTGTAGATTTTCGCATTCTAGCTGCTAGCTTACGGACTCATCTGGCAACGATCGCCATATCTATCAGCTACCGTGTTGCATCCATCGAGATCGTGAGACGAAATCGAAATTCAGTATGCGTTACAACAACTTCGGCAGGTACCACATTTCGGCAGTTTCGTAGAAGATTCTGCACAAATTTTAATTGGAAAAGTTGCTACGTTACATCTAGAATGTATTCTGAGGCTCTCCAAGGTTGAACGAGCTCATTTGAAGCAGAAATGAGCAAGATAGCTGAATTGTGGGTTGTCACGTCCATTCGTCACACTTGCTTATCAGCATTTCAACAGACATTGATTACTGGCTGTGTGACCAACCATGACTACTTGTGACCTAGGTGTGACCTGCCGAAATGTGGTGCTGCCAAAGTTGTTGTAACGCATAGTATCGTCTGTGGACACGAATTCATCGGTGAAGTGGTCGCGCTGGGTGCAACCTTCCAACCTTGAGTGACGGGGCGACCCCATCCGTATGCCACTCTCAGGGTTGGAGAGTCGTCTCGCCGTTCATCATGTCTTGTGGAGAATGTCAGTATGTTTTTCTGGTATCTTCTACCCCGGTGCTCATCATGGCCGCGACCACTAGTCATTAGCATTCCCGAGTCGGTTTCACTTGCAGACGTGTTGAAAGCCAACTTTTCGGAACGTCACACGCTCCTCGGGGCCAAACCCAGTTATGTTCGCGTCCCACGTGCGGGTGGTACGCTCTGCAGTCTCGAAGAAATCTCGACTGCCTCCGTGCCCACTGATCGGGAGACCACTAAGACGTCTTGCCAACCGGTGTATGCACGGCCCCCTTTCAGGCGTTGCCATCCAATGACTCTGCCAATGCTAACGTCAAGACTGTACCCCCAGAGCTCAGGAGCAGGATTCCGGTCCCGTCACAGAAGACGAGATGTTGACGATCGCCATCATTGGTCTCGGACCTGTTGGAGTGGTACGCCGATCGTTGCCGGAACGGAGTGCGCATGTATCGCGTTGCTCGACATGTTGTATACGAGGCATCGAGTTTCACATCGGCGCAATCGACCCGACGAGCATTCGGAAGGTGGAAGCAATAGATGCCAAAGTCTCCCAGTTGTATGGCAAGTATGGTACAAAAGCTAATGTATTTGAGAGCGGTAAACAAGGTATACCGCAACTAAGCACCTAGATGTACGCAGAGAATCCGTTGATCGAATGGTACATCGACATTCATCGTCCTGTTCAGTGCATAAGCAGCACAGGTATAATCCAAACGACCCAAAAACGTCCACCATACGCTTGTAAGATGTCGACGTTGATGTTGTTCGTCTCATCATCGTCCACTGCCCACATTGTCCCATCCCCAATCGGAACCCAATGAACCGCATCACTGATGCAAGGTGGATCACCTCGTCCGGACTCGCCGACAGTGGTATGGCAGGCAGAGAGGTACGCAAATTCGGGGTTCTTCGGTTACACCTGATGATCTGCCGAATCGTAAAATAACCGTCGTGCAGAGCGAACACAGACTCGAACGGTTGCGTCAGGTTTGGGACACCATGGCACGAAGATGAAACCATTGATGCACAATTCCTCTCCTGTGGGACGTGCTGACCAGTCTTGTCTAGTCCCGCAGCCACAGAAACGATTTCGCTTTCCCCTGCCGCTTTGGCTTGATCGACGGCGATGAAATGTTTCTCTCCATCGTCGGAAGCCAGTTGGCCGTGGTGTCTAGAACGAACGAGTGCACCCAGAGTTGGAGTGTAGGATGAGGTGCAGAGATCGGCCATATTCCGTTGGCCTTTCCTATATGAACCTGCAACGTGTAAAGGGAGAAGAGCGAACTCCTCTTTGCGTGCATGGTACCCTAACAGCAGCGTGTTGGAGATCTGAGAACAGGGGAGGACGAAGGAAATGGGACAGACCAGGTAGCTTGCGAATATCGGTCACCACTTTCCGCATTTTCAGATTAAGGTGCACGAGCGGGAGCATGGTTATGAAGACATGCTGAGAATGCATCTACTGCGAGGAACGAGGTGAGGCACTTGAGAAAATGACGTAACATTGAGGCAAGTGGCAAGATGTTGAATAAGGAGTCGAAGGGCGGTTTCGTGGGAGGAGTGAAGGATGCTGGAGATCTTCAGCCACACAGGTCCATGCACTAGCCACAGTAACATCAGTAGACCAGACAAATTAATCAACAAGGGCAAGTTGGGTGTAAAGACTGAAGTGCCCCTCCTTGTTTTGTGACTACCCTGACCAACTGAAGCGCATATGGAGGTAAATGGCAAGGTTGTTCAAGGACGTGGAGCGATCTGGGTGTCCTTTTGGCCGAAGGCTCAGTGCTTCTCGGCTGAGGACGATCCCCTCTTCAAGGTCCTGAATGACCCTGAGTTGGTCGTACCAAGTGGAGAGATGAAGAGCAAGGTTGTTCAAGGATGAGGAGCGATCAGGGTGTCCTTTCGGCAGAAGGCTTGATGCTTTCCAGCCGAAGGCGATCTCCTCATCAAAATCTCTTGTCACTCCAAGCGATGTTAATGCAACAGCTCGTTTTCTGTGGCCCGGTGGACAAAGCTCGAGTGCTTCACGGTCAAGGATGATCACCTCATCGATATAGCTCATTCCTTGTCCTTGCTCAAATTTGGCAAACAGTGCTCTTGCCCGCGGGTGCAGCTTGCTGACTGTTAGAAATCATTTCAATGCTTTACATCCACAGAGGAACACAGAACTACCTTCTGAATCCATCCTTGCTGGCCAAACGAGCTGTAGCGCAATGGTTTTGGGAACACGCCGTTAATGGCTATGAAACGGCGCTCGCTGAAATGATTATCTTGTTTACGAAATTACGTAATAATTTACAGACGTGAAACCAGCCTTTATTTCATCAGCTGGAGGTCACGAGATCCTAGGAATCCGCGCAGCCATGTCTATCGACGATTTGCCTCATCCGCAGGATAGCCGTAGATAGACTACATATTGATGCGCATCTTGTGGAGTCGTAACAATGGTGACTCTCATTGGTAGACGCGAGCGTGACCGTTCCACGTGATATGTCACGCGTATGTCACGCGTATTGCGCGAAGGCAACTAATCAAGACGCTACTCCTTTACGCTGCGCAGTGCCCAGAACCGTCGAACCAGGACATCACGCTCGTTCTGTTTCGCTTAACACTCCCTGGAAATGTACATCAAGACTCTGACGATACAAGGGTTCAAGTCCTGTCAGTACTACTCGCCAAATCTAACTGCCCAAACATTTGCTGATTGGATCCAAGACCGTGATCAGACACAGATAGAACCATTTTCACCGCGGCACAATGTGGTCGTCGGACGCAATGGCTCCGGAAAGAGCAACTTTTTTGCAGGTGAGTTTTCGTTCTGAGTGAAGTGTGGTAAGCACAGGAAGCCGCGCGCTGGACAAACTCTGGGAGCCGCACATGCATCCGGAGCGCGCCTTTCATCTCGTATGGATGGGTGACATGCTATTTATGTTGCCTTCTCTGGTGGTGCACGGATTACTTACACTACGTTGATAGCCATTCGGTTCGTCCTCTCCGATGCATATACCTCAATGTCCCGCGAGGAACGACAAGCGCTCCTACACGAAGGTGTCTCAGTGACTACCACTCTATCTGCCTATGGTATGTCATCGCAGCTGCCTTACGCCCCTTCGCTAAGGCGATCCACAGTCGAGATTGTCTTCGATAATTCAGACAACAGGTTTCCTACCGGCCGTGAGGAAGTTATTATAAGACGAACGATCGGTCTGAAAAAGGACGAATACAGTCTCGACAAGAAAAGTGCTAGCAAGGCAGATGTTATGAACCTCCTCGAGAGCGCCGGGTTCAGCAAATCAAATCCATACTATATCGTTCCTCAAGGCAGGGTAATTCGCCGATCTTCCTGTGTGACCACGCATGCCGACGCTGAGCACTGTAGATAACCGCGCTTACCAACGCAAAAGATCACGAGCGGCTTGCTCTTCTCAAAGAGGTAGCGGGAACCAAAGTTTACGAACAGCGCCGTGCCGAATCCCTTCGCATCATGGCGGAAACAGACGCGAAGCGTACCAAGATTAACGAACTCCTGGAGTATATTGAGTCACGCCTGACAGAACTCGAGGAAGAAAAAGAGGAACTGCGCGAGTTTCAGGAAAAAGACAAAGAACGGCGTTGTCTCGAATACGCATTGTATCAACGTGAGTTGGAAGAAGTCGGTGAAGCGTTGGAAGAGATCGAAGAGGAAAGACGAGGGGAGGTTCATGGCGCAAACATGCGTCGCGAACAGTATGATTCGCGTGAAAAAGAGATTCAGGTTGGCGCCATTTGGTCCCTTTTTCGCTTGGTGATGTCTTATACACCTTGCAGCGCCTCGAGCAAAAAAATTCGCAAACTAAACACAGCCTGTCGACTCTCAGTATTACCCGTCAAGATGCACAATCTGAAATTTCTGACCTTGTTCGCTCGCGCACAGAGTTGGAGTGTATCATCGCCGACCTACAATCTGCAGGTGAACACGAGCACGGACGACGTGCCGAGCTTGAAAACGAACTGGCAGCCCTGGAGCAACAGATTCGATTAAAAGAGAGGGAGCTCTCTCAATTGACTCCCCGATGGAGCGATGCCCGCGTAAAAGAATCTGCAGAGAAGCGTAGAATGGAAGAAGCCCGCACTCGGTTGAATGCCCTCTTCGCAAAGCAAGGGCGTGTTAAGCGGTTCCGGACGAAAGCAGAGCGGGACAACTACCTCCGACAAGAGATCGCCTCGCTCGAGGCGTATCAGAATACTCGGTCTGCTGTACTCGAATCGACGAGACAGGACCTCGCGTCGACGAAAGTGTCCCTGGATCAGATCGTTCTGAGGTTAAATGGCATTCAGGGTAGCCTAGAAGACGGGAAGCAGCGAGTGCGGACCTTAGGTGAGCAACTTGTGGAACTCAAGGACCAACAAAGCGACCTCAGCGAGCGACGGAAGGAGTTCTGGAGAGAGGATTCCAAATTGGGTGGTATTCTTGCTCATGCAGGAGACGAACTCAAGTCCGCTGAGCGTAATCTCGCTGCCATGATGGACAAGGTAAGTGTGCATATATGCGCATCATGGATGAGCTTTGGCGAACACCTTGCCAGGATACAGGCTCAGGTCTGCGTGCTGTGGATCGGATTGCGCAGAGGCATGGCCTGAATGGTGTCTATGGCCCGCTATATCGACTCTTCGAGATTCCGGATCCGACGTTTAGCACTGCTGTTGAACTCACTGCCGGCAACAGGTAAACTGCATGTCTCTGTAAATATCATTTAGCTGAAATGCCTTTGTTAGCCTTTTCCATGTTGTCGTTGATACAGACGAGACGGCCTCAAAGGTCCTCGATATTATGTTGAAAGAAAAAACGGGTCGTGTCACCTTCATGCCTCTTAACCGCCTCAAACCAAAGCCTCTCACGTCGGTCCCACCAGCCCAAGACGCTCTTCCTCTCATTGATAAGATTCGATTCGATGCTACGCACCAAAAGGCATTCCAGCAAGTATTTGGGAAGACATGGGTATGCCGCGACTTGACAGTCGCTGCGGCGTATGTGAAGAGTCACGGGGTCAACACGATCACACTCGATGGTGACAAGGTCGATCGAAAAGGTGCACTGACGGGTGGCTATCACGATGTTCGTCGATCTCGTATCGAAGGCATCAAAGCCGTCGCCTCCTGGCGGACAAAGTTCGAAGCCGACGAAAAGCGCGCCAAGGAGGTGAAAGCCGAGATCACGCGGATCGAGCAAGAGATTACGCGCGTGACGGGTAGGATCCAGGTTTTGACGCTCCAACAAGCGCAGGCACGCGAGTCGAGAGAGAATTTCCTCCAGGATGTCAATTCGTTGAGCAAAGAACGTGAACGGCTGGATGCGCGTGTGTTGGCGCTCGAGACGGAGATTGGAGATCTCGAGACGGAGCTAAGTAGCACGCATGCCCGCGCTCAGGGATATCAGCAAGAACTGTCCACGCCACTTACTCAGAATTTGACGGAAGAGGAAGCGAACACGATGGACGCATTGGGTATCGAGGTCGAAGAACGGAGAAGACAGGTACTCGAGTTGGGCAGGGCACGATCCGATGTAAGCCATTTCGATTGATCGCTTGTAATGGTTTGGATGGCTCAGCTTTGCACCTCAGCTTGATGGTCGGAAGAATCTGATCGAGATCGAGCTAAGCGAAAGCCTGCGTCGGCGACAGCGAGAGCTGCAAGTCAAACTGGAGGCTCTAGGTGAAGCTGCGAGCGGGGATGACACCTCAGCAGAATCCCTCGACGCACGTAAACGGGAACTCCGATCTCTGGGTACCTCGATAGCAGCTGCGACCAAGCGGTCACATGGTATGCGTTTCCGTGATCTCATCATGAGTCGGTCCTCACGAAAAGAAACGCGCAGATGTGGACAAAGATGTCGAGAAGCTAAACGCAGAGCTGCAAGAGTTGCGTTCAGCGCTGGAGAAGGCGCAGCAACAACAATCGGAAGATAGTCGGAATGTCACGAAACTGCAGAAGAACACAGAGCGGTACCTCGCCAAGAAGCAAATGCTGACGGCACGCAAAGACGAGTGTAACCGCAACATTCGTGATCTTGGTGTACTTCCCGAGGAAGCGTTTGAGAAGTACACCAACGAGAAGCTCGATCGGGTTTGTGATTCCGAAACGCGTGTAAAAGCGAAGGTTGGCTGACATGACTTCTATCGTTAGTTGGTCAAGAAGCTTCATACCGTGAACGAGGGTCTCAAGAAGTTCGCGCACGTGAACAAGAAAGCATTCGAGCAATACAACTCGTTCACCAAGCAGCGCGATCAGCTTTTGCAACGGCGCGAAGACCTGGATGACTCGGCAGCATCGATCGAGGAGCTCGTGCAAGTGCTCGACCAGAGAAAGGACGAGGCAATCGAGCGGACGTTCAAGCAAGTGGCGAGCAACTTTGAGGAAGTGTTTGAGATTTTGGTTCCCGCTGGCCGAGGTAGGCTTATCATCCAACGACGAATAGATCAGGTTAGTCGAAACATGTCTCTACGGATTATCGCCGTGCTCATGCTCGATATAGGACGAGGAGGCTATGGACGAGGCGGACGAGACCCAGCAGAGCTCGATCGACAATTACACCGGAGTGGCCATCAAGGTGCCGTGGCCTGTCTGTCCATCCGGGGATGGTTGATGCTCAGCAACGTTTTGCAGGTGTCGTTTAACTCGAAAGTCGACGAAGGGCTGCGGATACAACAGTTGTCTGGTGGTCAGAAATCGCTCGTTGCCCTCGCCACGGGTATGAGGCTCGTTTCCGCTTGTCTACGTGGTGATTAATACGTTTCATTTGCAGTATTTGCGATACAAAAGTGTGACCCTGCGCCATTCTACCTGTTTGATGAGGTATGCACGTTGCCAGAGGGGGAGACGATCGACCGTTGATCACGAAGCTCACAGATCGACGCCAATCTCGATGCGCAATACCGCACCGCTGTTGCAAGTAGGTGATCCCATTCATTCTCATTCTCAATCTCAGTCCTTTTCGTCTCTAGATATGATCAAGACGCTTTCACACACGGCTCAATTCATCACAACGACGTTCCGACCCGAGATGTTGGTCACGGCAGACAAGTTTTACGGTGTGTTGTTCAACAATCAAAAAGTAAGCTCCATACGGAGTATCAAACGGGAAGAGGCGATGGAGTTTGTCGATCAGGTCCAGTGTCTAGATTCTGATTTGGCTTACTGTATGCTGATGATTCGTCACGTGGCTGCAGGAGGCTCAGGCGCAGTGAAGGCATACACATACTAGATTTTTTGCTCACGCTGTCGCAATGCATCGTTGATGTCGTTTGGATGGTGCTGTTCTTATTTCGATGGCTTATCGTTATTGCTATCGTCTGTTTGTATGATATTTTATTTTTTTGGCTGGAATGCATGTTTTGAAGGATATTTGGGATCGCCGAACGTCACAAACTCGAACGAGGGTGGGGATTTTGACCGAGTTAATACGTGTGCGGGACGATTGCCAAATTGGTCTCGTCTGGCACAGCCACTACTCACTCGTCGGCAATACCCGAATGAAGCCAGGACGAGGTTGAGCACGCACACATCCTCGACGAACAAGGCCCAATCTCATCAAGGTAAGTCCCCCATTTCGTTGTTTAGGCTGCCCAGCGACTTTGTCGGCGTGTTTCGTATGCCTGGTGTCCAAAGGAACGAATGTTTGGGATGGATCGAGTAAGGTCAGGTTGGATGACGGGGTCGGGCTGACGTGCACAGTCGGGTCGTTGCGCAGCCAGTACCCTGCCCGTGCTCACTCAATTGCTCTCTAGAACCCCCCATGGCCACCGCGAAAACGACAAAGAGCAAGGCAGCAGGTGCGTTGGTCCGCTCACGTTGCTCGTGCTGGGAAGAGCGACTGACTGGGAGGACTGATAGCGGCCAGCAAAGCGCCAAAGGATGCCAAGGCCAAGGCGGCGAAAAAGGCAGCGCTGCAAGGCGTTCACTCGCATTCATCACGCAAACCTCGTTTCTCGGTGACGTTCCGCCGACCAAAGACGTTGAAGAAGCGTCGCGAACCCAAGTACCCCCGAAAATCGATTCCGCATGCACCCAGAATGGACGAGTTCCGGACTATCGTCTCGTGCGTACCGCTGGTATTTTTCTGGAGGGAATGCTGACGGTGGATGGCAGACCTTTGAACACGGAGTCTGCGATGAAAAAGATCGAGGAGCATAATACGCTGGTGTTCATTGTCGACGTTCGATCGAACAAGCGTCAGATCAAGGATGCTGTGAAGAAGCTCTACGACGTTCAAGCTGCCAAGGTCAACACGCTCATCCGGTAGGTCACGCGTGTCGTCGTCTTGGATCGACGCTGAGGGAGGATTGTAGACCGGACGGGAAGAAAAAAGCATATGTCCGGCTCGCCGCTGATCACGATGCGTTGGATGTTGCCAACAAGGTGAGATGGTGTTGTGACGGGTGGGAATGGCACGCTGACGGGGCGCGTTGCAGATTGGTTTCATCTAAACGACACGTAGTTGTTATTTTCGGTTACTCCATGTCTCATGTCCATGTGCAATGCGAAAAGCCTATGCCACGCTCCCTGGACGTGTTTTTATGAGACACGAAACAAGGCGTGGCTTCGTGGTAATAATTAGGCGATGTTGAGACGTAGCGATCGATCGTAACCGTGTGATGCTGTGATCTTTGTTTTTCTCCTTCCCGCCCCGTCGTCGTCCTCCGCTACGCAGAGCTCGACCGCCTCGCTGGCTAGATCCCTTCCGCGACGTCCCTTTGGAAGTTTGATATTTATCCCAAAACCACGCTCCTTTGCCCGCCTTTTCGCTACATCCTACCTCCATGCACGCTCTTCTCTTCCTCGCTGCCCTCGTCCTCTCCGCCGATGCCTCCCGCTCCTCCTTCTCGAGCTCCCATGCCAGGCGCTCCTTCTCTTTCAAGCAAAGGGACCCGCAGCTCGGTTCGTCTTTCCCTTCTCCCGACTCTGTTTCCCAATATGAACTCCTCCAGATCTCGGCGGCCTCTTAGGCGGCTTGGACGGCCAGTCTTCGACACCCGCAACCTCGTCCGTCCTCCCGCCCACCTCGACCCACCCGCCTTCCTCAACACCGTCTTGCAATGGATTGTTAGGCCTCGGTTGCTCTCCACCGACGCCAACCTCGTCCCCGTGCGGACTGCTTGGTCTCGGCGTCGGTTGCACTACTCCGGCGAGCGCTCCAACCACGTCCCCTCCAGCGTCGTCGAGGCCATCGGCTAGTCAGTCTACGCCGCCTCCTGCCTCGCCTTCGTGTAGCGGTCTTTTGGGTGTGCTAGGACTTGGCTGTTCTCCATCGAATAACCCGACGACTCCCGCCCAAACGACGCAGGGTGCGAGTACACCTCCCCACTCGCCTTCGCCCACGCCTTCCTGCGGTGGTCTTTTAGGTGGTGTTCTTGGCCTTGGCTGTTCGCCATCGAGTAACCCGACGACACCTGCCCAAACGACGCAGGGTGCAAGCACAGCTCCATCTTCGCCCTCGCCTACGGCTTCGTGCGCTGGCTTGTTGGGTCTGGGGCTTGGCTGTTCTGCTCCGTCGAACAGCCCACCGTCATCTCCTCCGTCCTCGTCAACGCCGACTAGCCGACCGAATAGTCAAACTACAGCCCCTCCTGCCCCGTCGTCTTCGTGTGCTGGTCTTTTAGGTCTAGGGATCCTACCAATCGGTTGTTCTTCAGCGGGAAACACGCCCACATCCGCCCCGACTTCCTCAGCGCCGACCAGTGGTACATCACCTCCACCTACTACCCCGACGACATCGTGTGCGGGCCTTTTGGGCCTAGGTCTAGGTTGTCCCCCTTCGTCAACTCCCACGTCTGCTGCTGCTTCTCCTACGGGTTCCGCTCCGTCTTCAGCCACGCCAACGCCCACGCCCTCTTGCAGTGGGCTCCTAGGTGTGTTAGGGCTCGGTTGTTCCACACCATCGAACACCCCGGCAAGCCAGACTCCGTCGGCCTCGCCCACCACGTCTGCTGCTCCTACGGATTCTGCTCCGTCTTCAGCCTCCCCAACGCCCTCTTGCAGCGGGCTTCTAGGTGTGTTAGGGGTCGGCTGTTCCACTCCGTCGAACACTCCGGCAAGCCAGACTCCGTCGGCCTCGCCCACCACGTCTGCTGCTCCTACGGATTCTGCTCCGTCTTCAGCCTCCCCAACGCCCTCTTGCAGCGGGCTTCTAGGTGTGTTAGGGCTCGGTTGTTCCACTCCGTCGAACACCCCCGCAAGCCAGACTCCGTCGGCCTCGCCCACCACGTCTTGCAGTGACCCGCTCGGTATCGATTGCGCGCCTACGTCTACCCCGTCTGATAGTGCTCAGCCAACTACCACTTGTTCTATCCTTGGTGTCCTAGGGTGCACGACATCGACTCCCACTGCTACAGGGTGTGTAAAAATGTCACGATACATTATCTAGTACTAACGCATTACTCCCAAGGTCGGCCAGCTTACCTAGCTCTTCCCTTGCTTCGACTGTGATTAGCTTCCCTTACAACAGTACCGCCTCAACCACTCAAAGTATTTCATCAAATGTTACTGCGGCCACCACATCTCCCACTCGTACCATCAGCCCGGATGCTACTAATTCCAACTATGATTACCTGTCCACGATTTCCTCGCTCTTGCTTAACACACCTTCGCCGACACCTTCGCAAACGGCTTCTAATCCTGATCAGGCTATATCGACTCACTCGTTGCTTTCGGTCGCTCCCACCGCTGCCCCTACTGCTCCTCCTCTTCCTAGCGGATTACCTCGAGTTATCTTGCCTCAACCAGTGCTGGACGTCAATAGCCTTCCCAGCAGCGATACTATGATCAACATTCTATTCAACGATTCGCTCAACTGGCAATTTGTGGCAGGAAATGCCGATTCTCCGGGGCAAATCTTTGAATTCTTCCCCACGGTGATCGCCACGGCTCTTGGCATCGATGGTTCGTCTGTCGAATCAGTATCTGATGGTTCGCCAAACTGATTCTGTTGCAGTCGCAAAAGTGCAAAACTACGATTTGGTGGTCTACGAACCCGCGTCGTATACAGGACCACAAGACGTCAGCCTGCTTGGAACGATCTGGCAAGGTTTCGTGCCAGGCGACCAAGTTTCTACGCTTGCCAGCCTCGTCTCGAACCTGAAATCTAACTTCTATAAGGGTCAATCTGGCCAGATTCCTACGACGCTCGCGGCTTGTGTTGACCCAAGCTTGCAATTGAATGCGATCTCGGGCCCGACACCCGGTGGAAGCAACACTGGTGCCTTGTCCAGCGGAAACAACGTTCGCCAGGACGCGATCATCGGTGTCGTCAGTTCCCTCGGTGCCATAGCGATCATCATTGTTGCGTTCGTCGGATACAAAGCTTACCAGAGACGCCGCGCAGCCGCCCACAGGCGTCTCTCTGATACCGACGATTACATTGGTGTGCGCCCCGAGGGCCAACAGTTTGACCAGGACAGCGTTGGCGGTCAACGCCGAAGGAGCTTCTACTATGCCGAGGACAGTCTGAGGGGTTTTCAATCTTCACGTGCAGAAGAAGACGGTTACGATCACCACGTCACAGCTATGCGAGAACGTCGCACGATCGTTCCAGGTACCATTTCTACGCCGATCTTGCGGGAGAGCACGATGAACTGGTGAACACATACCATGTTTCCTACTGCTTCATCTTTTATGCTTTTTATTTTCTGTGCCATCCTTGCAGACTGCACGCAGCATACCCCTCACCTCCTATGTCCCCACTGCCCATCCTAACTGCCTCGCCCTCCGAACTTATCCTTATCCCCTTTCACTCTTCTTTGCTCCTTTTTCTTTTCCCTTTTCATGTGTTGTTCGCTGAAGGGTCTTTTTCTTGCTCTGTTTTTCTTGTGTAGCCAGGTTTTGACGGTGCCTTATTTATGCATTTCCCAAATGCCTAGATCAGGTCGCGACATCAGGTCTCTGTCTGGCAGTTTGCATGTGCGACGCGCGTCGGTCGCTGTCGACGTCAAACGACACAGGAAACCGAAGAAAAAAAGGGAAGAGGGGGTGCGGGTGCGGCGTCGACCGCCGCCCACGGGGTGTCCATGCAGTTTTGATACCCTTTGAAGAGGCGAGGACGAATGGGCTGGCCTGCACTGCTCCAATTGAACATTTTCTATAGAATTCTTGATGGTCATGTTTTTTCTTTTCTTTTCTTTTTTTTGAAACATGTTCTTGACGTGTTGTGCTTGTTGCTACCCATTATTTCGTAGTTTCTCGTTGCCACTCGCGTCCCATGATGTTATTCCCTTCGGAGCGGAATAAACAAGACGGTTTGCACTGGGTTGTTTTAGAACGCGTAATATATCTACCGTATATCATGTTGTCTAAACGCTTTCCAAGGGTGCACACTACGCTATGTACATGTTACCGTGAACGCAGGAAACGGGACAACTCAGCGACTCAATACAACAGTCGCGGTCAGAATACTACGGCCCCGCGTCGCCTGCGCTGCCATTCGACCTCGGGCTCGACGCCGAACCCGACGCAGGCAGGCTCAGGTGGCGCCCGTCCGCGACTTTGGTCAGGAACCGCTCAAAGACGGATTTGCCCCGCCGGAGATTGACGAGCGAGATGCGCTCGTTGGGGAGATGCGCTCGGTCCTGTTACCAGGAGGGCCGGGCAACCAACTTCGTCAGCACGAACGTCCGCGCACGAAGAAGCAGGGAGGCAGCATGGAAGGAAAGAAAAAAAAACGCACGGAGCTCTGACCAAGCGGCAGGTGAAGCGCACGGCATCGGAACAGTTTCTCCAGGTAAGGGACGGACGGGATAGACTAGAATGTTGACGTGAGCATATATAAACAGGGCCATGGCTCGGAAGAGGGACAAAGAGGACACGTACCCCGCCTTCACGGATGCGCAGGGGTTCGACGCCCCATTCTTCCCGTACGGCTGATTCGAGCGCTTTGAACCATGGATCGTCGAGGTCGCCTAGCCACCAGTCTCCAATGTGATCGATGGTGATCTGTAGATGGGACAGCCATGAGCCTCAAACGCTCCAGCCATCACAGGGATGAGGACACACAGAAAGCTTGTTGGGCGATCGAAATGCGCCAAAGGAAGCGTTGATGTGGGACACCACCGCGTGCGAGATCGTTGTCAGATCTTGATCCGGCACAATGCGCAGCGACAGCTTGGTCGTCACCTTTCCTGGGATGACGGTGGGGTCTGGGGGCAGATCCGTGAGCGTGACGATCGATCGCGGCCTTTGATCACGGGACTTACTTCCGGGACCTGAGACCGAGATGTTGTGAATCGTGAGCGAGGGTTCGCGCCATCGTGAAGAGAGGACCGATGCGGGGCGATGCGTCACCGACGACAACAATTCGTAGAGTCGTTTTTCCTCTTCTGTCTCGCGGCGAACTCTCTCATCTATGATCACGATTTGAGCCAGCAGCAACGCTATCAGTACGGATTTGAACAACGCACAGAAACCCGGGATGGTGACTTTGTGCTGACTGTTAGTCAACGTTGCGAGCAGGCGAATCCTATCGAACGAGCGTGGTAGAATGGCTGGGCTATCGGACATGGAGGCTTACATGTCATGCATGGGTTCAGCCGTGGCTCCTCCTTCGATACCAGAGTGCTGATCGGGAGCGCCGCTGGTAATCTGAAAGCCATATAGAACAGAATACGTAACTTCAAGTGGGAGCACGTACTTCTACTGTAGCATGGACGACTCCCCGCAACCCGTACGTGATGCATGGCGGGTACTCGGTTATCCAAGTAGAATTACTGTAGGGATTGGTTAGGAGGGCCGGTCAAGGTTACAGAGTGACAATACCTCAGCAGAATGGCATCAATGTCCCCAATTTGAGACTAAACGGATAAGGATATGTAGCAAGGTGCAGAGAGATGGAATCAAACCTTGTGCGCTGACACAGCGTCTATGAATCCGGCGCTACCTGCCTCTTCCCCACCCTCAATTAGGAATACCAAGTCAACACCAAGAGCCCGCTTCCTCAACAACTCAGCGGCAGCACACGCCATCGCCATGATGGGACCTTTGTTGTCTGTCACGCCCCGACCATACAGGTAGCCATTTCGGCCAGTGACAGTGAATGGGTCAGAATCCCAGCCATCACCTGGGGCCGAGATAACGTCGTAATGCCTGAAGAGATTCAGACCAAGCAGAGAAAATGAGTAATGCAACTCTGCCCACCCATAAAACAATATGCGTGGCTTGGGGTGTTTGCCTCGCGTTCCGTGGAAAGTCGACAAGACCAGTGGACTCCTCTTCTCACCCGCAGGCAACTGTTAAAGACCAGAACTCGGTCACTAGTTGTTGTATACAAGCGGAGCTTACTAGTGTTGACTCGGCGCCAAGTTGGTGCAGACACTTTTTCAACCAGACAGCTGCTTGGCGACAATCCTCGAGATGCAAGGGATCAGAGCTGACACTCGGGATAGAGACGAAGATTGATAGTGCATAGGTCATGATATCTACGTATCAAAGGTAAGCAATATAACGTTTACACAGCACGCTGCGCACCATGATCATCATCTTCAACTTCAGGCAGACAATTATCCGAACGAGGGACGGAGGTCGCTTTTGACGGTAAGTCGATATCCCAGACCTGGATGGAATGTGATCCACGAACGTCAGAAGTGAGACTGGCAACTTACCTTGACAAGCCCGTCGTTGGCACCCGAGACCAGTACGAATACATTCGACCGAGCTGAATAAGTTACAATGGACGAAAGTACGATCCCTTCGTGAGCACTCCACGATGCAATGCAATTGAATTTAGGCGACCATCGCTTGAATCCACAAAGGTTTATGTATTGCGATACCCAAACCACTTTGAGCACTGACCTGTATCTGACCATTCGAGGAACAAGTGTAAAGCTCCGAATGCAGCACAGATAGTGATAATATGTCGATGTTCTAGTGAGTATATTAACCTTTTGCTTGAATGCATACGAATATATTTTGGCGGACCTCCTGGACTATGATTGTTCGCACTAGCGTCCGAGCCTCGAGATCGAATACTTGAACGTATCCTTCCTGACATCCTGCAAAGATTGTATCACCTGTAACCGCGAGGGACAAGACTGCACCATGATTGCATTCGAACTTGTGCTCCAACACAGGACCAGAAGGAGTGCACGTCCATATCTAACGAGAGGTAAGCATGCTGATCTTTGGATCAACGCTTGCTTTACCTTGACAGTCTCGTCGCCACCACCCGTCAAGAGATGATAGGTTGCGTCGGGTTGCAACGCACTGTCGTCAGAACCTGCTCTCTGAGATGGCATCATTGCCATACAGTATACGTAACCAAAATGTGCGGAATCGAGAACGTCGGAAGCGGGAATTTCAATGATGTTCGTATCGGAGTTGAACGGAGGCGAAGAAGAGCTGAAGGGAGGCGAAAAGCTAATGTTGTTTGCCATAAGATCGGCAGGTTTATGCGTGTATTGAGGATAACTGTCAAAGAATTTGTGAACTTTGCGAGAGGGAGTGGATGAGCCAGAACTGGTTTGTTCTTGCGCCGATCGATCGAAAGTTTGCTGACCAAAGTTGAGCCATTGTATTGAGGTGTTCTGGCAGCCAATGTAAATAGTTTGTAGAGTGGGGTTCCAAGCGAGAGAGAAAAGATCGCCTGCCCCAGTTTCCAGATAAGGATGCAGGACATGAATTGCAGCGAACGTCTCTGTGGACCATATCTGGTCTGCGTCAGCGCGCGAGCGGTCATTGTGGAAACACAGCACATGCCCTAACAGTACTATCGCCTACGGAATGTCAGAGACCCAGTGTGAGAGGCATGCGACTCCTACCTGAAGCGCTGAACAACCACTGTTTGTCTTCTGCGAGCTCCAGCGCAAGTATGCTTCCCGTATGACCACGCAGACTGGTCTCGAGTGTGTAAGAGTGCTTGTCCCACACCTACTTTTGTTAAGGAGTTGGCCGAGATGACACGGACGTAGACGAACCGAAATATCTTGACACTGGCCACCGACGAAGATGTGCTGAGCATCAGCTATCAGGCTCAGAATAGACTTGTTTTCATCTCCCAGGGAATGCAAGAGTCGGGGAGATGAGAGAGAGGGTGCGGGCTTGCTGACGGAGGCTGCGGAGCTGGACATGAGCAATGGGAGGAGAGAGATGTGGTTAGTTCGACCGAGAATGGACTCACGCGGAGGAGGCACCCTTACGTTCATTCCCCGGACCATGGTCGCGAGAACAGCCGAAGCTAGGGCGCTCGGGGACCTTGAAGGAGAGAATTGCGGTGTTCCGTTTTGATTGAGAGGTGTCCAATCTGGATGTGAAGTATTATTAGTGCTGCACGAGGCATAGCAAAGGGCAACTCGGACTCGGACGTGTTCGAAAGAAATCAAGGTCTTCCACGAACCGTCACTGCCTCCGCCACATCTCGGACTCGAATGGCGTCGGAAAAGGCGCGAGTGGCAAAGGACAAGGTGAGTGATGGAAAATAGCATCCATGTCTCGTTGACAAGGCAGGGACAAGGGAAATGCGGCATTCAAAGCAGCCGACTATCCCACCGCGATCGGCCACTACACCGACGCGATTTTCGCCGACAGTAGTGACTACGCGTTCTTCCTCAATCGTGCAGCAGCGTATCTCAAACTAGGCAAGTACGTCCATCGCAAATCCGCCTCCGAGCCGAAGCTGCTCCATGCGGCTGACTGGTTGTTCCACAGATTCGAAGATGCGGAGAGGGATTGTACCAGAGTTTTGGCGCTGAATCCCAACAACGTCAAAGCACTATTCAGAAGGGCGCAAGCGCGGAGAGCTCTCGGAAACCTGGCCGATGCACGGACAGGTATGGGACAATATTAAATCAAATCTGACAATCGTTCATCCGTTTGCAGACCTCGGCAAAGCCCTTGCACTGGAGCCTACGAACGAAACCGTCAAGAATGAGATACTCGAGCTCGACAAGACATTACAGCAACAAAAGCTTAAGCAGTGCTCCGAGTATACCGTATGTCTCCATCCTACCAAGTGCGGACGCGGGTGAAAAGCTAAATTCATATTCGCAGGCTGACGACACGCCCAAGAACACTTCCCCAAAACGACGCCGAGTTCCCATTGAGGTCGTCGAAGGCGATACACGAACGGATACACTATCAGAGACCAAAGATGCAGATCTACTTCGGCCTGTCTCCTCGCGCCCACTGAAGCAAGAAAGCGAGCAGGTCTCAACCCCAGCTCTTCTGTCCGAACTGCAGACGTTTGTGGACGCCAAACAGGCACGCAAAGGATCTAAGCCAGTCAGAGTTGCAGGCGGGATAATCCGCCATACAGGCAACCACACCATCGTCACCAGGACATCGAGCGAGACTACTTCGGCGACTCGAGAACGTATGCAACCAGCAGCAAGCAATACAAGCACATCGAGATCCCAAATGCCACCTACAACGCTTTTTCAATTTACCAAGTCGTGGGAATCCCTGCAAACCGTTACAGATAAATGGGATCTCATCCGTGTAGGTTCTTGCATAAAACATCCTTGACAAGTTACCTTATCCCGTTTAGACAATCTCTCCGCCTTCCATTCCAGCACTTTTTCAGGTCTCTTTGGAACCAGAGTTGCTTAGATCCGTTTTGCACACATTCCAGGCAGTGCTCGAGCAGGATTCAACT
>JBBPLW010000324.1:6198-19554 GCA_038089995.1 Tylopilus balloui
TGTTGGGAAGGAGATCTCTGAGTACCCTAGAGATAGTAGACTGGCTGACACCAAGTCTGGAGGCAATGTGACAAGTAGAATGACCATCAGAGGCCAAAGAAAGGATGTTTTTCTTGTCAGCAGAGAAGATAGAATGCATGATGAATTTGAAAGTCATGGGAGATGAAACCAGGGCTTAAATTAGTGTCAGTTGAAGAGGTTACTAAGATACAGTGACTATGTGGTTATCTGTCATGATTCCATCAAGGGTTACATATGATAGCTGTCAAACTTTGATATGGCTAACCTATAGTTACACAATTGAGTTAATGACATACTGTATTGAATTGACCATATCTCCATGGATACTAATTCCAATGATATAATTATTTTTGTAACATCTGCCACCTACATAAACTTTAGCTCTATTTGTTCTTGTTCCCAAGTTATTTAACCAATACTCCAAAATTGCAAAACATTGACTCACTTTTGGAAGTCACTATACATGGACCTAGGTTGGGCTGTGAGGGACATAACTCTGGGACAGTACAAGTCCATTAGGTACCTTACAGGATTCATATACAAGAATGGTTAAATAAAGAACAAAATAAAGGTATTGGTGATGAAATGGGTGAGAGAACCATTTCCCATTTCTAGACATGCTCAAGACCTAAATGAATTTATAGCTATGGATACCTACTCTAGATGGAAAGCTATGAGAATGGAAAAACATTTGATGTTCATTAAATAACATGGAATGAGTTTAAGACAACCCTTCTTGATTCACCCACCCATATGCAAGGGTAAACCGGCTAGTGGCTGTGGACTGCATAATCAAAGGGATCGATTATGCTATAGACCATTAGCATGTTAATTTTTGATTTGAACTCATTGACCTATTCACAAAACTCTGCAGTATATCACAGAGGGAAATTCATACAAACTCAGCAAGGAGTAGTTTATAAGTTATGAACCAAACATTGCTCAGCATGTCTTCCAGACTTTATTCTGGCCTCCAATTAAGCTTGTACATCAGGCAGTGACAAAATGGATAATGACATTTCACCTCCAGATGATTACAAGAGTGCAGAAATGGTGGGCATCACATATGATCCATCTGAGACAGAGGCAGGACATTCAGGACAACATGGTGGTCCTCGAGCACAGCCATAGTAAATGTATAAACCACATCATCTTACTGATAGTGAGCAAGCATCACCATATGTGAGAATACTTGAACTCCCAAGTCAGTACTGATGAATTCTAGATCACTTAAGAATATATCCAAAGACTTGATCAGATAGGAGAATGGAGAGTATTTCCAGTCAGGGGAAGTATGATAAGCATTGTGCACATACACAAAGCCAAGGGCTTCAATGGTGGCTGGAATGGTGTAGTAATAGAGTCTTTCCTCACATTAGATGAGATATGGTGGGTTTCCATCTACCACATTCCATCTCCAGTTATGTATGACTCAGAGTTTTAGAGAAATCATGGAAAGATAACTGAAGCCTCTGAAGATGGCCAATGTGTGACAGAAGCTTGTCAATCCACAATCTGGAATGACATTTATAGGTGAAAACATCAGCATGATCCATCTCATCCATGTTGTCCAAGTATATATGATCCTAAAGTTTTGTGCCTGCATGGATATATGATTATGTTGAATACCCACCTCCATCATGGTGTGAATATATCATAAACCCAGCATGGGTGATGACATCCCACCCATTGGCCTTCCATATATAGTAGTAAATTATGATTGGTCTACCAGGATTTGACATGCCATCCATTGATGCCAAACCATTGCTAGTAATATATGACCCAGATGCTGTGGTGTCCAGTGCTGTGGCATTGTCCATCAGTGCTCTGAATGGTATGAGTATAAATATGAATCAGTAATGAAGAATGTGTGAATACTATCTGTTTACCTCAAAATAGCAAAAACCTCCAGACTGCTCACAGGTATGTCAAGGCAGTTGCAACATGGATCTCCTTTGGTACCTGCATCTACAGCATTCCTGTACAATATTGACTTGTTGGATTCAGAAGTGTCCATGGTGTGGTGACTGAATATTTCTTACCTTGCCACTGCATGAATTGGCTGACTGTATGACAATAGACTCGACCAAAAGCTCTGACAATCTTACCATCTCAACTGGGCTATGAGAATGACTTGAGATAATTCTCCCCAAAGGATGTATCCAATGTTAAGGTTTTCATCTGTTCAACATTGATATCTTTCTCTGGAACTGCTTATCCCTTTCTTTCCTTCCATCTAGGTACTTGTGTGCAGAGCATGGCCTTGGGTTTCAAACCTGAAGGTATTAATTCCACTTGTTATATGTCTGACATGCTCCTTGGCATCATTAGAGATGTTAGACATGGTGGTGGATATACAACAGTCTTTGGGGGAGACCTGACCTTCAATATAGATTCTATACATGACTTTTTTGTCTTCAGAGGACTGTCTACTGTGGTGATGCACTTTTGTGTCCTTCTACCTTCCTGACACATGTTACCATCTTCCATGTTTGTCTGCACAGCTGCTGGACCCACTTCCATATCCCCAACCCCAACAAATGCAAGGAAATGTATTGCAAATTCCAATGAGCTAAACAAGATCTGGCTGGTGTTATGAATCATATCTTGTGAGCACATGAACCCTATTCTGGTTTCTGTGTGAGGCACAGCATATACCTAGATGTCATGTGCCTTGATGGCAGGTAGGTTGGCTGGATTCCAAGGTACCCAGCCTTCAAGGTTGTTGAAAATGGAAATGATATGGTTATCAGGTATCATTTGGATATGGATGTCCAATATATAAGGTAACATAATCACAAAATTCTCCTTTGCAGGGAGGGATTGGTCCATAGTAAACATTGAATGAGAGGAGCTGGTCTGGCAGATCTGACATGTGCATGTGGGTGGTCATATATATAGACATGTGGATTAATGGAAATTATCAATGATTTATGGGAAGGTGATAAGTAGATATGTGCTCTTCTACATGCCATCCAGCTCTGCTCATTTGGCCACCCATTCAATCTTTGGCTATTCAGAGTAATTTTGCAGACATAATATACCTAATGTATTATGATGATATAAGATGCTGTCTCATGGTCTTATCTCATATCCATCAACCATCACATTCTCCCCTTTATCAAAGATAACTGACATATTTTTCCCTCACTTGTCCAATACTTGGAAAGAGTTTCAGCTCATTTCCATCATTTGGTATGCAACACAGCATAATAGTGACAAGATTTTCCAGATCCTTTAATACCATGGTAAACAATGATTGAATGGATCCCCAATACAGTTTCTTTTTTCTATGTCAAACATCCATTATGATTCTTCTGGTGGTACCAAGTATTGATGGAGATATGGGAGCACTCCTTAGACTTGAGTCTCACTACTGGCCTCCACAGCTCAATCAAATGATGCTCATATACATGGATGGCACTGCTGAGAGGCTGCTTACTGCAGCCAGAGCTGAGAATTTGATAGATTCAAGCTTCTGGCCCTATATTTTCAACCAATACCTTGCAATCAAATATTATGTTGGAAAGCATGAGTACTATGATGGCAATGCCTGGCATCTTATACATCCCAACATCATATTAGAAAAAGTTCATATTAAATCACTTGGTATGTTCACTCATTTCTGGGTGTGGGCAAACAAACTGACCTGGTTTCAAGATTGGGACAAGTTCTACCAATCTCAAGATGAAGTAGACCTAATCTGATCTGGAATCAAATTTGAGGAAAGTATCAAATGATGATGATTGGCAGAATCTAGCTAATCATGTGGCAACATATCTGGGTTTTACAAACCCAAATCTAGATGGCAAGTAGAGTTTATAAATATTATATCCATGTCTGATCTATTTTAGACAAACTGACCAGGAAGTGCAGGAGGACTGCAAATGGAAAGGCAGCTGTTCTGAACAAATGCAAGGTAGAAAAAAATGTGTGGCCCCTGCTGCCATCACTGTGAAGGGTAACCAAAGTGTATCTCCTGCCATCAAAGCAGAACTAAGCAGAACCCCTTCTGCTTCCATGAAGGCTGGTCAAAGTGCATCCCCTGCTATCAAAGCAGATGCAAGCAGAATCTCTTCTACTGCCAATCAAAGCATGCTCCTCATTGTCAAAGTGGATACAAGTGAAATCTCTTCTGCTGCTCCTATGAAGGCCAGTCAAACTGTGTCCTCTGCCATCAGAGCAGAACCAAGTGGAACTCCTACCACCACTCTTTTAGGGATGTGCTTACAGGAGCAAGATTGCTAGTACTAGGGAAGGAGATCAGCGGTAAGCTATCTTTTATAAACAGGAAACAAGGTGATACATGAGGTTAGAGTATATCATTTGAATCTTGCGTGTGACCTTTAAGTACCTTGGCTATGTCACATGATCATCATCTGATTGGATGATAGGTGGTCAGATGTTCTTATCATGGAGAAAACCATGTAGGCCATAAGGGAAAGGTAAGATCTGGAGGTCCAGCTGATCAGTGGAAGGTGCATTGTTTGGGTAGGTGAGAAACAAGAGTTTGGGTGATGATGTGACAGCATTGTCAGCTGAGCAGAAGCATGGGCTAACAAATGATAAGAGCTCCACTGATATTCATAATGGCTTAGACATGGTCATGGATGTTTTGAGGATGAATTAAAAGACCATTCCTGCAATGGAGCTAGAGGGTGACTTAGCAGCCTTTCCCAAGATTTCTATCACCCTGCCACCAGAAATGGACTAACCTCCTTTGGGAAGCAGATAAGCCTCACTTGACAGTCAGCATCATTCATGCTTTCAATTTTTTCAGGCCACAATTTGTTGTTTTTGAGATGGAATGTAGCCTTAAAACTGGGTACTCCAGCCAGGAATGGCACATCCAGCATCTACTGGAGTGGGGGGATTGGGCAAGAAAGCATGCCAGATTTGGGGTGCATCAATGAACAAGTTCGCTCACATGTGCATTCTGATTTCAGCCAGTTATCGCCAACAACAAGTGACATTAAGAGCTAAATAAATTGTGAACACAGCATCAATTTTCCACTAATTGTGTGAACAGTGTGTTTAATTTTGCTGCTTTTTATCTCATGCAGTTGTCAGTTGAGTGATAGATTCATGGGCTTTTTGGTCAAAACAAAGGTGGGTCTTTGTTAGACTTCAAAAAACTCTAAAAACTCTATTTTGTGATATGGGGATACAATTTGGCTTAGGCCTTACACAGCAGGGTAAAGGTAAATTGGTTGCAAATGATAGAGGGATCTAGAATGATGTCCACATCCATCTCTGTGCAATTGCACCCTACCATGATACATCTATCAGCTAAAGCTTATACTGCAAGAATGACATCCATATCATGGAAGTGATCATTGTTGTCAACATCAAATCTGACTAGTTTTTGGTAAGGAAGGTTCTCCTAAAGTAGGGCAAGCACCTCAGAATAGAGGCTCTGTTGACTGGGATCCTGTTGATTCTCATGATCAAACCATTATGGGTAATGACATGGGGAAAGTCCCTGGCATCGATATCAGTGAGGTATTGTTTATCATGAGAGATGATGAGGATGATGCAGCTCTTGTCTCCTCAAAGGTTGGAGGTGAATGTCTTAAGGTGTGTCACATTGGCAATTATGTTGATATTGATCATGGACAGAGTCTATTGTGTGTGGTCAGCAGATAGTTGAGATTTGAGCAGCAAGCCCTCATTCTTGCAGGAACTTGCTATCTTGGTGTGTTGGCATTACCATCAGTCAATTTGTAGTCTTAGGCTAAATTCAGTCATTTGGGGCTTGCTGAGTGAGTGTGTTTTCATAAGAAAAATAAAAATGCCTAGATAATAGAAGTGAGTGAGAAATTGTTGAGGATATTAAAAACCAAATCATATTGGCTGAGTGATTTGGGGGCTAACATTGAGGGAGAAGATATTAGTGCATGAAGATGGAGGGGTTGTGAAACTAACCAACAGCATTGTTCTACTGCAAGTTCTCTGCCTCCCCATGCAAGCATTTCACAATGGCCCTGATCTCAGCAGATATCACTAAGATGCATGGAATGCATAATTTGGCACCAAGCATGGTAGCTACACAAGTGATGTCCAGGACCAGAAAATCAAGTGTAAATCTGACTGATTCTATGGATTTTCCAGCAACAAGGTCATGCCATCTTTGAACATAGGCCTTTAAATGAGCCAATATATTGCCTAGGTTGGTATGGACTACAATCTTTGCCATCATCTCTCATATAACCCACTTCTCTATCTCTTCTTCAGCTCTGCCCAATAATATATGAAGTTCCTGATGAAGGCTCTCACTGTGGTCATCCAACTGATCCTCAAGCAAACATTTTCACCTCCAAGACATGAGCATCCATAGTATTGATTAGTCTGGTCAGCTTCTTTGTGATTGCTTCACCTGCAGAATTGTGTTTCTCTATTAAATACTAACTGCCTTGCAGAAACTGGTGCTTAGCCCTGCCAACTCAGTTTTGCCAGATGCCAGGTTGAGTTGCTCCTCCAGTCAGTCCCAAATGAGCTTGATGATGATCAAGCTATGCTGGAACAACTCTTTTAGAAGGTCCTGTTATAGTGCTTGGAGTGACTCACAGCTGCTAGGGAGATTAAAGGTTAGATTGAGCCCATCACTACTGATGCTCTGGAGCATCCAGTCCAATGAAGGTTATTGAGAGGACCACCAAGATGTGTGAAGCTGATCATGCCTGATAGAGTGGCAGGTGACAGATTGTTGAGACTCTGAGGTTGATTTATTGAATACACATAAATACATATGGCTGCAACTTACCATTATGCTTGTGGGTAGTTCGTATCAAGTGGCTTTGTTGATGGGGGCAAGGAGAGATGCCTTATAAGTGCATATGAAACACATGGGGATGACATGGCAGTGGAGATTAATGGCCTTGAGTTAATGGGTTGATGGTAGCATCATGAACATACAGGCATCTTGTCTCAAAGATACTTTCAGACTATTATCTGATTGAATGATAGAGAATATTGAGAAAAACAAACTGGGTTTTTTAATGATTACTATCTACATACATCAATTGCCTGGACTCATCATGTACCCTGTCACTAAGTTTGTGAAAGAGCTGACCCAATGCCTCTTTGCAGTTGTGCTGACAAATGTATTGATGGATAAACCTCCTCTCCTTCTTCCATAGCAATTTCATTAAGTTTGAATTGACAATAATGCATCTTGCTTAATGAGCATGTGCTTGAGACGTGCCCCAGCTGCCCTATCACCTCTATTAAACCTACGTCTGCCAGGATAAGTAAAGTGTGGCAAACAAAACTCACCTGAGTTCTCTGAGATAAGTAAGTCATGGCAAAGCTTGCTCTAGACAATCAAAGAATGGGAGGTTCTTGTTGAGTTCATTGAGAAAGCTTCAACTTTGAAGTATGAGTAAATTAGATATTTCTTTAAGCACAAGCATTTAATGACTTTTCTCAATGGGATCAATTTCTTGATCAAGATACTATACCCATGTCATGGCTCTTGAATGCATGTAATGATGAGAGCAATATTGGGACAGTGGATGGGCACAATAATCTTGTTGGGTTTTTATTTTGGATGGAAACTCTTCCCAGGATCAAATCTCTTGATTCAATGATCTTGGCATGACAGCATTTGTGCTAAGGTTGGGTAGGGAGAATGAGATATATGATAGGGAGGTCTCTCTTAGCATTTATATGTATGTGATGAATGATGAGAGCCAGAGATTCAGAATAATTAAAACAATTAGAATTTTACAAGGGGAAATGCTGCTTCATGTTCACCCATATCTCACCCCAATATAATCTCATCACATGTGGAGAGAAGAGACCAGACTGTGAGGGAAAGATGGAAAAAGGATTCATGACTGAGCTCAAGAGAGGATCCACAGTAATTCAGTTCTTGGGCTGGATCAGGCATTTCACCTATGATAGTAGCTGATGTATTTGATATTTGAACAATAGGGTATAATTGATGTGATGCTTTCCACCTATCTTGTTGCAGCATTGATGGCTGGATATTTTGTTGCTAGTGAGGATTTACTGAAGCTGCCAAGGTAGAATATTTCAATGTTGGGTCATGATTGAATACAGGCCAGGCTGGGATTTGGTCACTTGTTCCAAGGGCTGAGTTTGGCAGGACATGTCAGATCAGGTTTGCTATCAGAACCATTTAGGTTTGTTAGTCATGCTGATTGCTCTGGCAAGGTACTAGACATTGTGGGAGGTGATATGCTAGCATTTCAATACAGCTGATTGCTACCACAGCAGACAGACTGTCAAGGAGGTAGCAAAGTGGATCAGCCCTGTGTCCAGTGGGAAGATTGTTGCTAAGAATGCTGGGAGATGTATCTGGTCGATGATTTGGTGCTGTTTGGGTCACCTACAGGCAAGTCATGAGTGATTGATTGCTATGCATGTGTGGTCAGCTTTGCTGAAGGTAGACAAGGCATTTATCCTGGCCACAATGCAAGGGTATAAGTTTCCATTTTCTGGAATGCAAAAGCTATTATCAGCTGGTGAGAATTATGATGGAAGATGTACTTCACAAAGAGGAACTGTGGATGATGGATGAAGTGCTGGAGGTAAGTTTTACCCCTAGTGTGGACATTGTGGCATGTTTGGTGTGGCATGGGGTGTTCCATATACTATAGTACTCAGTGTCATGGTTCTACTATTGAAGGCACTTTTTCTTGAAGCCCTACTAATGCTTTATTGGAAGTTTGGCCAATTACTATTGCAGCTTGATGATGTGCACCTTGCCAAGACAGTCTATATCCTTTCTGTGCAACACAACATGATATGCAGACTGTTTCCCAAACCTCTGGTGACACTAAGTGTAAGATAGGACTGTGCTCTATCACTGGCAGTTGGTATTATGTCAGGTGATAGGTGAGCAGATTGTCCATGTTCAGAGCATTGTGGAAGAGTGCTTGGGTGACATTCTTGATTCAGATGGCATGCAAAATGTTAAGGGCAATGGTGTGGAGGTGGGCAAAATTGAGGGGTTGAATGTGAATTTGACTGACATCTTTGCCGAATGTCATATTGTGAACATAGTGATGGGCCTTGACCTCCCAATGACTTCAATTGCTACACTGGATTGCATGGCAGTCAAAGATTTCTGGCAAAGTAGAGGGCAGTGTTGCTGGTTGGTATTCACATGGCATCCTTGACATCCTTATTTCATGTTAGTCAGGTGACATGAGCCACTATGATAACCAACCCATTCCAGTCAGAACCAAGGTGACTGGTGATATTGAAGGTCTTGATCAAATGCTGCTCCTGATAGCCATGGGTGATCTTGTTCTTGATTTCACAGTGATTGACTGGTGACTTGATGGCAGCAATTTCTTCTAGGGTATGATACAGGGTCAATTGGTTGCTTTTGACAAGGGCAATGAGGTAGCTGCCAGTGTCCTGGACCACAACAAAGATCTCTCTCTGGCAGTTCATCACATCAACAGTATAAATCATGCTGGACAATTCAAGTTGCTAGATTAGTTCTAGGATGCAGAAAATCTCATTGGTCTTGCCATTCACCTTAAACTGGGCAAGGATGATCTTTTCAGCAACTGCCAGGGCATTGAGCACATGCAATGCCTTGCAGTTGTTGAAATGGTCAAAGCTTCCCCTGATTGCCTTGTTGTCCAGTGCAATGATTGGTAGTGCTTCCTAGCAGGTCCATCCATTACCAAACACTGAGCATATCACCAGTGGAGGATGTCATGGCAAAGAGTACTGGTGGGAGACACATAGATGTGGTCTTGATAGATAAGCATGCCATTGACAGTCTTCCAATCAGCAAGGTGGGATTTGAAAGTGGATGGAATGTCCTCATGAAGGGATTGGAGGTAATGAAGGACAAGAGAATCAGAGGATGATGAGTGGGAAGTAATGTGGTTGATGAGGGTAGAGTCAATTATGTTGATGAAAAGAGAAGGGAGAAGGAGAGTAACTCCTTTGTTGTTGAGGTTGGATGAAGGAAAGAGATCTAGAAAATAAGAGAGTGCATTGGGGCCAGCAAGGGTACAACCTAGAACATGGATCAATTTAAGATCAAAGTCTGCAAGGTCAAGGAGCCAGCAGCTTTGCCAATGGTTGAGAGTTTGGGTGGAGTAAAAGTAGATCAAGTTTTTATGGTCAGTAAAAACTTAAGTGAAGGATTGGGAGCTGAGGAGATAGTATTAAGGGCATGAAGGATAGTAAGGAGTTCTTAGTTGTAGATGTCATAATATCATTTGGCTAGACCAAATGACTGAGATAAATAGGAATAGGGATGCCATTCACTGTTGACATTGGTTTGAAGGAGAATGCTGTTAGATATGAATTTTGAGGCATTGATGACAATGGTGAAGGGCTTAGTCAAGTCAGGTATGACTAGAATGGTTTTGGAGAGAAAAAGTGATTTAAGCATCTCAAATATTTCTTAGCAGGTTTGGATCCATGCCCAGGACAAGAATTTCTTAGTGAGGTCAATGAGGGGATGTGTGATCATGGAGTAGTTGGGAATAAATCTGTGGTAAAAATTTGCAAAGCCCAAGAAGGAATGAATATCCTTGACTTTGGAGGAAACAGGCAATTGGGCAATGCCATTGAGTTTTATGGGATCTAGAGAGATTTTCCTAGGAGATACATTCATCCCAAGGTAGTTAACATCCTTTATGGTGAAGTTGCACTTTTCGAGGTGGAGGTGAAGGTTGAGTTTCTTCATTCTCTGGAGAACTTGTTTGGTGTATTCCTGATGGGTCTTCTTGTCTAGGGAGAAGATAAGAAGGTCATCCATGTAAACAACCAACCATCCTTCTACTATTATATTATGGAAGGAATCATTCATGAATCTCTGAAAGGTTGCTGGTGAGTTCATGAGGCCAAAAAACATGACTGTAGGTTTGAACAGTCTGCAGTGCATGATAAAGGCTGCTTTTCATTGGTGACCATCTTTGATTTAGATATTATTATATCCCTAGCAGACATTGAACTTGGTAAAGACATTGGCTTCTTGTAATTTGTCTAGGAGGTTGCTAACAAGAGGAAGGGAATAACCATCTTAGATGGTGTGTTCATTGAGGTATCTATAGTCTTGGCATGATTATAGTTTTCTGTCCTTCTTTTTAACAAAAAAGAAGGAAAAAGCTTAGGGAGAGTTGAATGGACAAAATTTTATAGATATGAGGTTTTCATTAATGAATTCATTGGTAGCTTTGCATTCTTCTGGGGATAGTGGATAAAGTTTTCCAACCTTTGGGATGAACAACTCCTTATTAATTTCATGGTCCTAAGGTCTGGAAGGAGAAACATGTTTAGCTGACTCTTTTGGAGTAGATTGAAGCAAACTCCTGTTATTCAAGGGAAAAAGTTGCCTTTGGCTTGGAGGATTCTTGGGCAATTGTGAGTTCCATTGCTTGAGTTAAATGACAGATGACTATGGAGGAGGTTGGGACTAATCATGCCCCACATCAGAGAAAACAACCAAGGGTTGACTTACACATGATCTGTTCAGGAGCAATGATGTCTATGTGATCAGACATTACCAGCTCCAATTTACCCTTGGCCATGCTGATGCTGCATTTTTGGTGTGCTTTTCCTACACTTTTCCTGGTAATAGCCTTATAATAAGTATACATAAATTTCTTCTTGAGTATCACTACTTTTGTAGTAGATTGCCTAGAGAAAGTACTATTTGCCATCTCATCTCTTCTTTCATAGCAAGCCACATATTTAACCATTTATCTCACCAGTAGTAGCTGGACTTGCTGATGGAGGGATTGTGCAAAGTTTACTGTGAATGAGTTTGATGTGGATACTCCAAAAAATGTGATGAAATTAAATCTAGGAGCAGTACAAATGGTCCAATTTTGGAAGACAAGGCTCTGATGCACAAGAACAATTACATATATGTTGATATTCTTGTGTCTCAATCTCAGGAGAATGCTGATGCCACCAGAAATCATACTGAATGGTTGATAGTTTGGCTGATTATACCAGCTCTAGATCCAAAAGTGGTATTTTCTTACTGACATGTCTACAACACCTTTTAATCTTTGATACTACATGGAACTATATATCAAATACACAAGATGCAGAGTAATGGAAGTAGGGATGGTTCGTGTTAGAGCTGAGTGTTCTGGGCAACCTCTAGTGGACTTCTGGAGCTCAGAATGCTCTTTGAAGCAAAGTCTAGATATGGTAGAGACATTGACACCAGTGGTAGATGAAATGAAGTGAACAGATTAACCAGTATCAAATATAGAGAGGATGGTATTCTTTTGAGTAGAAAAAAGAGATCATGTAAATTGCATAAAACCTCATACCCAGCCAAATTTGACATATGGCTGTGAGTGATTGTGGGCTTTACTAAGGCTCAGTAAAATAGTGATTGATGTTAAAAAGTTCTGATTCTCAGATTTCAGTCTCATCTACATTACATGCCCCCTAACATGGAACACCTTGGGCAGTAGCTGAGGCGAGTTCTTATCCTACTCACTACCATGTAAAGCAGCTTGATGTCAATCCTGATGGTTGGAAAGCAGTTTCAATATGGTACTGGAACACTCATGGCATTCTCCAAATGTCTTCTGCAACATGGAGGTACCCAGGTGGATGAATCAGGCAAAGACATCAAACACAATTGTCTATAGCTGGGAACTAGACAACATTGAGATTGAGTGTGTGAAGATAAAGAGAATGCACATCTGAGGCTTGATTGAGGCTTACCTTTTTAAATCTATTTTTATGTTACTGTAAAATGGGAAACCTTACTGTGCACTGCATCACTGTACAACACTATACAGTATAATACAGTAACTTAGTGTTTTGCTGATGAAGGTCAGAGTTGTCCTTGCTATCATAGCATGTGTAGTATAGCAATGAGCATGTGACATATTTTGTAACATGGAGGAGGCATGAAAGAATTATGTAATGCCCTCTCCTATATCCACTGTATGTTTCTTTCCTTTCTAAACAGATTGCAATCCTGAACCTAACCCAGGTGGGAATGCTCAGGCATACCAGAAGTAGCTCTTTCAAGCTAGAACTTGGGTCACATTGAGCTTTACAAAAATTGAAACTTCATTGGGGCTAAATGAAAGATTATTGCCACATGAATGATGTATACTACAGCTCATTGCCCATCATTGGTGATGAGTGATGTACATTGCAACTCAAAATGAGTTGAAACATGATTGCTAGCTGAAGACCAGGTGAATCAACACATACAGTGGCTCAAAAAACCATTTGCATGTTTGCATGTTTTACATTAAGTATAATGTAACATGAGAATGGCTATGTCCTGCCCTAAACAATAAGTGTATGAAATAGGGAATATACTCTTGGCTTTCTATTGGTTTAAAAATAAAGAGATTT
>JBBPLW010000325.1:0-19533 GCA_038089995.1 Tylopilus balloui
CATGTAGCCAAGAGTATATGCTTTATTTCGTGTCACTATAACTAAGCGATGTTCCCACGCCCTTGAACACTACAGAGCAGATACTTCAAAACAGCCAAACATTGCAACAGTTTCCGAGGTCACTGTAACAATAACTGTAATCACGCAAACAGTGAACATTACTGATGTGTTCTACATAGCAGCCTCTACCACTCTGCTAATACAACCCCTAGTACACTATGGGGAGAGCAACTTTATCCTTATGTAACAACCAATTTCTCACCTAAGCTATAATACAGATCTTATGCTGGACAAGCATATAACTAGTGTTTGCTGGGTGCTATTCCCAAGTACTGTCAACCTGTACTAGGTCTGGTTCCCTTAAGCCTGGGACCCAGCTATACCACAGTGATTTGAGAAAGTAAAAACACAACCAAGGGTCCTAGACCATGGTGTCTCTAATCGGCCTTTCAATCTCTACCAGCTATTGGGTTGCCTTTAAAATATAGGGCCCAATGCTTTGGTGTGGAGTACAATTGGAAGACTAGTTGCAATGGAGGAAAAGGAAAACGATAATTTGACATTCATGCTGAATGTAATGATGATAAAAGAGTAGAGGGGATGGAGTTCGGCATCAAATGATAAGGAATGTAATGAGGTTAGTTTCAGAATAATGTTATGCTCAAGCAAAGATGAACTCAAAATGAGCACATGATTCTGCAAGAACTATAATATTCTGAAACTGGGGAATGACTACTGTTACACAGTTTCTTATATACTGTATACTACCAATGACATCACTATGACATCATGCTATGTCATGATGATATCATTATTGCATCATACATACGTCATGGTCTGGAATGAACTAGACTAACTAATAATAGAAATTTAGAGTTCTAACACGGTGGTGTGATCACAAGCCGTGTCACCGTACCAGTACTAAGCCGTACTCCGTTTGTCCTTGTACGACACCGCACCCGGTGGTACCGGTCTCCAGGACACCAGTGTTACCCACCTGAATTGGATGCAAGATGTCGACAACCATTGGATTTGCTGCTTCTGGAGAAGAGGCGATAACGCGCTCGATCGACGTCACGTCCAGCGTGTCCGCACAGCGCTCAGAGTCCTCCAACATCGCCGAATTTTACGAGATCGAGCGAACTGCAGAGATCATACTCAAAGGAGACTACAAGAGGGTAAGGACCATCTTCTCTCTTTCTCATTATTGGCTAACGGAGCAGTATCACAGGTAGCGCTTCAGTTTCCAGACGAACTCTTGCATGATGCCGTTCCCGTATATCGTTTGCTTAGGCGGAACGTAGGCCAAGAACACGACTTGTATGTTTTGGCTGACACGTCCTACGGCAAGTGAGGCACGTCCCGTCCTACGACCAGCTCCACACTCAAAAATACGCGTAAACGCAGTTGCTGTGTCGATGAGGTCGCCGCCCAGCACGTCGATGCCGACTTGACGGTTCACTATGGCCATGCGTGTATGACCAAGTAGGCTCTACTTCTCAATCATTCGATGCAGTGTTGACGAGGCTGGAACAGAACGTCTAGGTTACCCGTCGTCTACGTCTTTGGTCGCAAACCGATCGATGTCGAGGATTGCGTCCAGCAACTCAGCAAGATCCTCACAAGCCTACCTGATGCGGGTGAAAGCCTGACCAAGTCTGTTCTTGTTCGACACGACGTCGGGTATACGTACAGAGCAGGTGAGCACCAACATCCTCTCCGAGCGAGTCAAAGTTGTCTGATGTGCCTCATAGGAGATATTGCGAGAGAACTACGAGATAAAACCGGCCTATCCATCTTGTATGATGAGATACCGACTTGGGTCGACTCGGTGCCAGTCCAGCCCCCTCCAATGCCTGACAATGAAACAGAAACATCTATAATGACGGGTAGTGGATCCATGATTGACGAGGTCGCACCCATTATCTTATACGTCGGTGAGGAAAGCCTTACCCTCACAAATCTATTGATGACGCATTCTTCAAGTCATGTGAGCCTAATTGATCGATGATTTTGATGTTCGCTCATGACCCTGACTAACAGGTTTACTCGTATAATCCGATCAGCAAATCCTCGAGACTAGAATCCGAACGAACGAATAAATTGCTCATGCGGCGTTTCGCTGCCGTTCAGAAAGCACGCGATGCCGACGTATTCGGTATCCTTGTAGGCACGCTTGGCGTTGGTCAGTACTTATGTGCCATGATTACGCCTTTTTGACGAACGTTCGACAGCGTCTTATTTGCCTCTTATATCCCATCTTCGCAAGATTCTCGCAAAAGCACAAAAAAAGAGCTACACAATCAGTGTCGGCAAGCTCAACCCCGCAAAACTGGGGAATTTTATGGAGATCGAATGCTTCGTTTTGGCGGCCTGTCCAGAGAACAGCGTCATTGAGTCCAAAGTACGTTTATCGGCCGACCAATCGTGTGGTTTTGCCACGAACTGCCATGTAGGAGTTCTATCGACCAATAATCACCCCATACGAACTGGAAGTCGCGCTTCAAGCTGAGGGCACATGGAGTGGCCGCTATGTACTAGATTTTGGACGACTACTCGCTGAATATGGTTGTCGGTATCTTTTTACCAGCCGATCATTCATTCTGACTCGAACCATTTTGAAAAGCTCGCAACGGTCTTTCAAACGAGGACGAAGACCGAGATCCAGACCAACCGACATTCTCACTCGTCACCGGAAAATACCGCCATGCGAGGCGGTTCGGTGGTAAGATATCAAATACTCCTGTATTACCCGGTCTTCCATTTTGCCTGCAGCCCATGACCCCTCTTCTGACGGTGGCACGTCATCGCCAAACGCGGTGGTCCTGCGGAACCAAGATGGGACGGTGACAGTGCTCCCGGAGAGTGCCGCAGGTGCGTGTTGTGGCGCACAATGGGAGTTTGCTTTGTTCTGACCTCGCTTGCATTGTTTGACAGCACTGTACCTGCAATCTCGATCTTTTCGGGGTTTAGAGGCGAGGGTGGGCGAGGATGCGCCGAGTATACTGGAACAGGGCCGTAGTGGCATTGCTCGGGGATACACAGACGATCACCCGCCTGATGAGCCCCATACGTGATGCACTAGGCAGCGGCGTGTTCGGAACTGATCTTCTTCATATTTCGCCAATGGTCATATTGTCATGTCCGCTCGCCTACCCTGAAAGAATAATACCTGTTGTTAGGTGAGCAGCTTGTGCTCAAGCCTAAAGACAGTAGGAGAGTATCGACCCAGTAACTCCAAATTCCCCACGAAGCGCGGGCGTACCGCTGAGGTACGGTCTAATGTTATACATCACTGGATGAAACGTCGTGACCGACGTCCGATATACCCTCTGACAACCCTTTGTGTCTTTCGGACTGCTATCAGAGCGTGGCATTCTTAGCAGAATGCTACAAAGCTGCTCGCCGGGTATACTACCCCCACGGGCCACCTCACGAAATCAGATTTTCAAGGTGCCCTCCAAGTTCAAAAAACACCCACCAGCTTCTAAAAACGAAATGCTGAGCGCGACCCCACCATTCGAGCGGGCCACCGTCAACGAGTTCCTTGATGACGAAAAGTGTGGCACGCTCCCCTGCGCCCAAGACCTTGGCGAGCCATGCAGCACCATCGCTCGGGCGACCTGGATTATAAATGCCGTCATGATAATGGAATCGCCCTGGTAAGTCGATGCGTTGACACACGTATGATCCAGTTAACCTTCATCACAGGAAATGGCGCGCAGACTTTGATGATCTTCTCACCTCGCTCGCGCAATTCCAGCAAGAGTGACTGAAGGGAAACGAGAGAGGTCGGGGTCAAAGATGTCGAGGAGACGACGAACCGAGTTGCAAGATCGGGTCCACCGCATTAAAGGTTGAAAATTACGTTCTTTCTTTGCTTAGGTCGGGAAGATTGTATGTCGATAGTATTGGTGATGAAGAGACGACTTGAACGTGCCCGCCATGTTAGGCCGCCCTAGGCGGTCAATTTTGAAGCTGATAGGTCAATGTCATGTTAGAAGGGGTGTAAATGATAACCTTACTACGTGAGGTGCGTCTCAATCTCTTCGTCGAATATCCAGCATAAAGTTCCTCACGATATCAATTGCCAGTGTGATACCTTGCAACTGCCCAGCAGAAGACAAAAGCATGATGGATCCACTTGAGATGCCGGCGCATGTGAGAGATGGAGCATGCGATGAATGCGTAACCATCTGGGGACGATAATGGCGGTACGAGAACAATGGAGGCTCGCTTTGGCCAGTTCTACGCTGACCATTTGACACTTCAAGGCTTCAAAGTCGGTCCGGCCTGGTGCCAAGCTTCACAGTAATTTCAACGAATTGGAAGTAGAGAGTTTCTCCAACGTATTGCACCGCCCGCCGTGCTGCTTGTATCGCAACATTGAAGGGAGTTTTTATTTGTTCGGAATGGGAAGGTGGTGGTTTTGTCGCGAGTGCGGTACAAGTTCCGAGCCCGACTCAGTCTTGACCGTAACTGACTACCTTTCCGCACCTGGACTTGCTTGGGGCGCACTGCCGCGAATCCCTGGAAAGATCCCTCATAGCTCATCGATGACAGCTCGTTATTTTACGGGTTCAGCTGTTGTCGAATATCACCCCGCTTGGACCCGTCCGACATGAGATCAAAGCAAGGCCTGAGCTCGGCACCTGCCAGCCATGATAGCTTTACGACCCACACCTTGCTGTGCCGGGTCAAAGCGCCATGCACGGACCTCTCCATAGGCCTGAACCCATCCCAAATGCGGGCCAATATATCCGAGGTGAGATCAGGAGCTGATCGTGAAACCCACCGCGCGTTGTTGCCAAAGCATGCCGACGGTCCTGGCGTGTCCGAGCGTCCCTCCCGCTTTGTGTACAGCCGCTGGCCTGAACGTCGCAAGTGGTCGTGGATATAAGGACCGATTGTGGTCCACAAGGTCCACCGTTCCACAACCCTCAAAATCGAAAACGCGACCTCCACACTCCCATCGACCCATCTTAATCCCCAACCACATCCTCCTCACCTCTCAGCTGCTCATCGCCATGACTAGCCCGAGTGCACTCGTCGATGCCGTCGCGCTCTTGCTCTTCCAAAATCTCAAGGAGGGCATGGAGACTGGACGGATCGCCAACATGGACTCCGCTCAAACCGAAGTCGAAGCCGCCATCGCCGAGCTCAACCTCAGGCGTTTACTCGAAGGATCTACCCACACCAGCGACGTCGTCGGGTAACGTTGTCGTGCTTGTCATACCACCCCGTTGACTGATGTTCTCTTCCCAGGAAACTGCTTCTGGAAGTCGGGTCGCTTCATCAGAAGGTCGCAAAATGCGAGTCGCAGCTCGCCGAGTTCCAATCCCTCGGCGAGACGCTCAAGGAAGAGACCCCTCAGACTGCCGCACGCACGAAGGCGTGTAGTTTGCCGGTAGACCAGCAACAGATGGGGGATGCCAAGGTCCTCGCTGCTACGGAAGGAATCAAAGCAAGCATCTCCACCGCCCCACCCCCTTGTATCGCCCCAGCACCATCCCCCACAGACCCCACTGTGCACCCTGCACCATCCAGGATGGCTGTCGTATCGTTTCCTGGTGACGCGCGCACCATTACAATTCACCCCCCTAACAGTCCAAACTACCAGTCGATCATCCGTGACGAGAATGGGGACGTCATTGTCACCTTCAAGGGTCCCAAACCGTTGCGTCGACAAGGCGCGTTCAGAGGGCTGCTCGAGGAAATCGATTGGCGGGAGATCACCCGCGTTTACGGGCGCGGTCCTGAGTTGTCAGGATCTCGCGCGGTCCCACCCGTCCCTCGCTGGCCTGACAGGTCTCAGCCACCGTCGTCGCCTTCCCCCGCCCAATCCCGCGCCCCAAGCGATATCATCGCTAGGCAGCGCCAGCTGTCCATGTCCATGCATACCGACGCGTTCGGGCGTGTTTTACCTCCAGACTATATCAACGCCAAGTCTCCCTCGCTCCCCACCGACATGTCCTCTTCTTCAGGGACTTCTTCTCAAACATCGCAGTCTTCTTTGAGCGTCAAGCCCGAGGTCGTCTCCACCCCGGCCACGACACCCCCTTCTCCCACTGCCGGGAGAGGCAGGAAGCGTACTCGGCACGGCGAGGAGGACGATGCCGTGCCATCCACCGCCGAGACACGCGAGGACGTCCCTCCGCTGACCGTTCAGGAGCCCACGACGCCCACGCCCACGCCTGAAGGGCCCGCGCAGCGCAAGAAGCGCCGCTCCTTGGCGTCCGGGGAGCACACGTCCGAAGCTGGATCCCTCTCGCGCGCGATGTGACGGCGACGGCGCGTCCAAGTACGCCTGACGCGCCTTGTCGTAGTCCTCTTCATTTTTCTGTCTTGGACGCTTGCCTCTATTTCGCCGACCGTATTTCTTTGAGAACGCACATGCGTTTGGTCACCCGAGTTGAGCGGGGGTGACGGTAGTTTTCCTAGCTCTTTTCCCTCGTCCAAACGTGTGTTTTTGTGCTTTTCTTAGTGGGACGTACTCGTATACTTGTTCCCTTGCCTTCTCGAGTATTGTTCCGTTGCGTCTTGCAAATCTAAAAAGTGCGGATCTCAGCTTGCTTGCTTCGACAGTCCAGACCTCCACTTTGGTGACTAATCAAGATGCCGAAGATTACCGACAAAAAACTACTGTACATGAGAACCAAGTCGACAGATTCGTCTCTGGGGAGGACCTAGGAGCCCACCAGCGCCATGGCGGTGACACCGGCTGCCAAGCTGAATAGCGCAAGTGCCTGTTTCCACACGCTGCTCCGCCACAGGATTGGATCCATCACGAAATCGCCAGCGAGCATCTCGACGCACGCAGCGTACGTGAGCATACCCGCCGAGATGGCCGACATGATACCTTGGGTAAAACGCAACTGCGCTGCGGAGTGCGAACCCGTTAGCTTGACTCGGACCAGGACAAAGATGGGGACGTACCGAGGTCGTTGTTGTGCTCAAAGATGAGTATCCCGAGAAGGATGCCAGCAGGCGTGGTGATGGAAAAGAGACATGCAAGCGTGGGTTTCAGCATGTTCAGGTATTTGAATCCTGGTTCCTGAGGCGAGGGTAGGGAGGCAATTCTTATACCCAAGGAAAGCCCTTCGAAGAGTTGGTGGAATAACACGGCGATTAAAAGTGTTGCTGCATATCCATCGTTTTAGTTTAAAAGGACCGGGGGAAAGATCGAAGATGACGCACTGAAATCCAAACCCGTTGTTATCGACAGGGTCAGCCCGATGACCAACGAATGAATCATGATGCCTAATTGTAATACCTTGATCGGCGTGAGTGATGAACAGGTCTGCGAGTAGAAGGTTAAGCCTCACAAGTATACCAACAATCTGCCTCTTTTTCCCCATTTTTATTCGACCTCCGTGTTCATACAGATGGCGGTGTTGATGGCAATGATGCTCATGTGTATCTGCGACGTCTTCGGCGTGCTCAATCCCATTGTGGTGAAAATGGCCAGGCTCAACGTGGTGTACATGAACCACATCGTCCGGTTGACTGTCTGCAAACTCCCCTGGGCCATACATGACTATAGGTCGACTGCGTTCGTGATGTGAGAGGTGTAAACTTCGTGATTCGTGTCTGTGATGACCCTCGAAATATTCTGATGCGTCGCTATTCACAAGGCCATGCGTATGGTCTACAGCACCGTAGGAGGTATCCAGGTCACGAGGACCGCTCGGCGTGCACTGAGAATCTGTTGTTCCCATGAGGGGTGTTTGCTCTGCATTCGAACATTTTGCATTGGTAAGTTTAGTCGAGGATGTTGCACGTTCTAAATCCAGAGGGGATTCGTCTCTCGGGGTCGACGCGGTGGAGGAAGATGGTGAGCTATACGATTGCAGTCGGTCGACATAAGACGTCGATACGTCTATATATACGGTATAATTAGGTAGAGAAGAGCGAGGCAGGGTGGACACTTGCATTCTATAAGGAATATGGCCAACAGGGAGCATAGTCTGGCGGGACGATGAGTACGTATGTTTCGGGCTTAAGATGGACAAAGGAGACGAACACGATCAGGCCAACATGTTGGCCTATTTTCCAGCGAGCCAGCACCGGTGGGCTCTTCAGGGCATCGAATGAATCCTGCAGCAAGTGTACAAACGCTGTGGATAGAATGACGCCTTGTTTATGTGTTATGAATCGGATGCAAGGAGAAGCGTCTTGGTCGTAGACAAACCTGTTCCGAAATGTTTCCCTATGAAAAATACAATTCTGGGTATGCGGAGAAACGCGACACGTTTCGAGAGAGTCGGAAACGAGACGGCTGGCATGCGGGCGTCAGTCACGGCCTCGGCGGCTACTACGATCATTGCATTGCGCCTCACCGGAAAGGGAAACTACGAAGATGAGAAACGTGGCCACTACACGCGTGTTGAATGATTTGTTTTCTGGATCCATCAAGAATTCCCGCAAGAAGCCAGGATTCACTGTCACATGATAGTAAGGTATCGTTCTTGAGTATGCTGATGAAACGCACCTTTTGGGACGATGTCTGACACTTGGATCTGTGCCAGCATAGAGTTTGTCTACAGAGATGATGGAGGTTCACGAGACTTGCGATGAATACGCGAGTAGACAGAAGCCAAGCTTAATAACGAGGCGGAGACGAGTACCACACCGGTTATCTTCATTACGTAATGCGCTGCACAGCAAAAGACCATTGCGTCGCTTCAAAGTGGTCGTGCCAGGAACAGCCTCCTCAAGCACTATGAGCAGCTGCGGATGGCGTGCTTGTAACGCCAGCGACATCGGGTAGACGACCTAGGTCCGCTAACACTTTCGTCGTGTCGTGAATCTCGTTTGATGGAAACATACATCCACGCTACATACATAAGACTTTAGAAACTGTTCCCCCGATACGGCGTCTACCTTTCACGATGAAGTTGCGCCAAACGCGGGTTACGATGCCATAAGATAGAGCAGATATCTACTTGTACTTCTGGTATGTACATGCTAGACGAATCCATACGTTAAAGAACATCCTCAATGCAGAAACACGCGTACTGCACGCGCGCGAGTCGGTATCATATGTGGTAACAGATTAAGTGATCTACGATGGAAAGCGAAAGACTAGGACGCATCCAAGGAATGAACTAGGACAAATGCAAGTTGCACGGGACACAGCGAAAAGACGACGGGAAAAGAGGGACGTAATGAACGCGCGCAGCATAAAATAGGAAACGAGGTAGAGTAACCGTCAGGCCCATAGAATAACAATATTTACAAGGGAGATCCAGACAAGGTGAACAACGAACCGATCGAGTGTCTTGTTCCACCGTACGCTCACCGTGGGCTTTCACCTCTTGCTTCTTCCACGACTGCCTTGACCCACCGCAATACAACAGATTCGAGCATTGTTTCCCATCCCTCGTCCTTCCTTGCGACGAGACGGGGATCGAAAACAAGTGGGGACTCAGCCGTGGCGGAGCGAATCTTTACTAGCGAAGGAGATGCCGTGTCCGCAGTGGCGGAGAGGATGAGATTGTGACCAGAGGGAGAACGTGCAGGGGATGCGCCTCGTGATTGTGCGCGCGCCGGAGAAGCAGTACGAGGTATATGGTCTGGCCGATTCGGTGTAGACGGAACGATAAGAGGAAGGAGGTAACGAAGCTTGAGTGCGCTAAGCAAAGCAAGCAGTCAGGGAGTGATTCAATCACAGTAGTACCGATACGTACGCAGCCCATAACCGTAGGTTGTCTATCCTTCGAAAAGTCCACCCTATTTTACCTTTTTCGTCTCCGTCCGTACCATCTGCGGATTGCTCAAGAGTGGCGATGTCATGTACAGACTCCACACTGATGAAACCCCATGGTTTTCGAGATCGACGTACTCCGGTGTTATAAGCTACGCAGAGACATTGACCTGACGTGAGTGCACTCAGAAATGCAGACTGGTCACCTGTCGAAGGTACCAGGCAACGGAGATTCTCTGGAAGGAGGGCTACCAAGAGGCCATGTGCACGACCTGCAAGACAAGCATGAGAAGAGATGTATGCCCTTTCCTGCCTGTCCACTGACCGACAGGGTCATCTGCAAACAACGAACGCTTGGCCCAATCGGGAAGATCGTCTTCTTCGATGCTTCCTGCCTCCGAAACTGTCTCCTCTTCTGGCTCTTCCGATACTGACATGCCACGCATCGAGTCGAGGACACCAGTCGTAGAGACAACGCGTCGCCCTGTGCGTGATGCTTCAGAGGGAAATCGATAGGTGAACACGTCGCCTGTGCTGACTCTCCTGTTCTGCCCTCTTCCATCCCTTGTCCTCTTTGCGCTCTTCTCAGCCTCCCTCTCCCAACCGCGTCTTCCGTCCTTGGTGCCTCCAAACAACACGTCGTCGACAAAGTCCACGTATCGCCGAACCACATCTTGTTCCTTCCCGAGGTCCGCCAACGTGACATCTTGTCTGTAGAGCCATCCACCACCAAGTATAAGCCGATCATCCCAGTTCTCTCGCTTCTCTCGCTCCTCCTCGGTGACGCTGTCATTCTCGTCCTCCCAGACGGGTACCGATTCGTCACGACCTTGCACGCGCATGAATGAAATTGACATATCAGGGTCAATATGAGGGAGGTCCGAGTCGTCGTCGGACATGACCCCTGGCGACGCGCCACGTGAATGTGGATATTGGTCTTGCGATGAACCACGGTCACTTTGAGCATCATAAGCTTCGTCGGATAATGGCACCCTGAAGCGTTCTTCGAGCTCGCGTAGCGCAGCAAGTACTTCCAATGCAAACTTGCGGATCAAGGATAGGGGATCGAGCTGGGGCTTCTGCTGAGCCGTGTTGCGTTTTGGGACGGGAGTGCTCGCAGCGACCTTGTTCCTGTATTGAGTACGAAGTGTACCTGCGGATTCGTCGGGGAGTGCGATAACATAATTCCGGACGGTGCGGATGGCGTGGGTAGTGATCTTGAGGATATCCAGGATGTCGATTACGCGGGAAGTCGGTGGTAGTCGATTGGGAACTGGGAGGGAAGCGCGCGTATCTTGTATCTTCCAAGCATGAGTGACAGCAGTGAGGTCTTGGACGACGACAGGAAGGAACGCCTCTGGATCTGTCTGGTAGGTCTTGACGTCGGGAAACACTGGCTGGCGTATCTCTGGAACTACCGGTGAGGGTGGAAGCTCAAAGTCCATAATGCTACCCAGGGATAGCTTGGATGTTTTCAAGCTGGCTAAGCCTCCGATTGCGGGCACGAGTTGGCTATTTAGCTTCTTAGAAGGGCTATTGGAAGGCCTCAGCGGCGGAGCACAGAATAGATGTAGTAGACTTACTTTGACTTTGCCACGATGCCAGTCTTGGTGAAGTAGTGCTGGAGGTGCTCTATGCTGCCAAGAGTCATGACGCTCTGTCGTTTCGCCGCGCTGCGACTGAAGGGTTTGAGAGGCTTGTTGGTCGAGTTCATATTGGGGTAAAAAGCGGTGAGGCGACGCGATTTTGTTGCGGTCTCTGAGGCCGGCGAGGAGGAGCCCTCGCCCTCGCCCTCGTCCGTGTAGTCTGGCGTGAGGGCGGGAGTCGTTGAGTCCGGCATCGTGGACGAGGAGGAGGAAAAGATGTGTCGACTGAAGGAGGGGGGTTGAAGGGGGGGTCGGAGCGTCATAAGACTCGGCGCCTGGCTTGAATCGAGCGGCGATGGCTCACGGCAAAGATCGACACTACTGGGGACAGCTCAGGGCAGCACTCACTGCGGGTGTGTGGGCCTCGTCAGCGCCCGCAAAGACACCCACCGGACACTTCTTGTCCTGGTCAGAACTCCTCCACAAATTCCACAAACACTGTCCAGGTTTCCAAGAAATCGCAGAGATCGCCTCACAGACACAAGCACTATCCATCTGGCTCTCTGCAAATGCCGCCGACGAGGACCAACTCGGATTAGAGCCAGACGGCGAGCTCTGTCTCGCGTCCGAGTGCATGTTGCTCCCCGAACGCCTCCAGGAGGCGACCGCGGGCTATGATGCACTCAAGAAACTCCAGTGCACACGTTCAGATGTACGTCAGACCCCATTCTAGCCGTGCACTTATCCAACCTCGCCACAGTCTCTTCTGCTCGCTCTTGCCTACTATGCGTATGCAATGGGAGAGCCATCCGAATGTCTCAGTTATCTTTCCAAAGTACCCGGAATTTCTGATGCACAAGCCCACATTCCTGTCTCCTCAACAGTCAGATCCGACGGCTCCATCCTTCAGCCCCTAGGCTCTACCGCAGACACGTCCATGTCATGGACCGGTAGTTTCGTATCTGCTGAAACACCTCTTTCCGCGACAAACGTCACTGACGGCAGAGCTTGGGCGATGGCCGAATCCATTCGGAGTATATGTCTACAAGGTTAGAATTTGTCTCTTTCTTGCACTCTAGACTTAATATACCTCGACCGTCCAGGCATGTGCCATGAGAAGCTCCACCCAGAGGACCCGGAACTCGCTATCCAAGTATACGCAGCCGCCATCCCTTTGCTGAACGTCATCGGATTCGAAATTCCGCGTACCCTGACCGCAGCAGCTTCCCCTTCTTCGTTTTCGCAGTACCGCGAAGTTTGGCGTTGGGTAGAACGTCACATGTTCCGTGTCATAACGCTCCTTGCCCGCACGCGACATCTTGACGACCAAGAAGGTCTCATCTGGAACTTCCTCACTCGCTACGAGTCATGCAGCGCTCACTGGCCACCTACTTTTCGCACTTCCCATCGTTCAATCATCACCGTTCTGCATCTGCGCGCTCTCGTCATCCGATTCCGTGCACCCCCTCCTCCAGTGACCTCTGCTCTCTCTCTGCAGCCAGAGAAACCACCGCAATGGTTCAACACAGCTCGATCGATCATCAATGAATATCGCACGGTACTCGACAAATGCACCCGCTTTCCTAGGGCCGGAGAGCGAAACGTCAAGATCGAGGATCTTGTCGATCTAACCGTCGCCGTGTGGGAGTCGAGCGGAGCAGTCGCAGACCGGGCCCAATGGGTCATTGATGTCAGTGAACCCTTCATCTGTCCTCCTCTGTTCTTAAACAGCCAACTAGGTCCTTTGGTGGGCTACTCGACTCACCTTCAACTCTTACCGCATCTTTCGGCACATGTCCCGGCTTCTTTACGTCTCGGGAGATACAGAACTTGCAAAGCGCACCTTGCGCTTGTATATCGAGGTCGTAAGCAAGACACGCGCAGCAGGTGTCGACGGTGATAGCGACACAGATCGTCACTGGGTGGAGACACTCGTGGAAGGCGCAAGGATGTTCTGTCGCCTGGCATTATCTCGACGTGGTTCAGGTGGCGTCGAAGAAGCCAAGGAGGCAGAAGGGTTCTTAGAAAAGGCGAAAACACGTCTCGACCTCACCGACAAGGAACTTGTTGCACGTGTTGCCCTTGCGGAAGGCATTTGGAACACTGCCACTGCTATCATAGGCGGGTGGTTGTATCTATATTGGAACCCCTTCATGTCTAATCCCCAGGGAATTCGCAGAAAAAAATGCTCACACTCGTCCGACCAAGTTGCGCAATGCATTGGATCATTATATCCATTCTGTTGAGGTGTTTCCCACTCCCAGCGCACATCACCACCTCGCGTTAGCACTCTCACTACCCGGTCCTTCGCAGAATCTGGAAGACGCTGTCGCCTCTGCACGTGCGGCCGTTGAGGACGCTCCGAACGAGATTCGACATTGGCACCTTCTTGGTCTACTGCTCACAGCTCAAGGAGAATGGACGAAAGCGCAAGATATACTGGAAATTGGTGCCGCAATCGACGAGCCACCTTCAGAAACAGACGAGGGCCCAAGCGACACGGAAATCCTTTTGGAGAAGACTGAGAAGAGGGCGCCAAGTGACAGCGGGACCATGAGCGGTCTCGAGACGGAGAAAGATGCTTCAGAGGTACACTCACCTGACGGAGACGGTGTCACGAATGAAGTGTCCGTTCACGAGATGATTCTTGCTCCGGATGCAAATATGATTCCCCCTTCTGCTACCCTCTTGGGTACCCTTCCTGACCATCCCCATCCAACCTTGCAAGATACCTTCGAATATGCATTACAACTGCGACTGACGCAGATGGCGTTGACGGAACACAATGAGGGCCCAGAAAGTGCGAAGACTAAATGGGTGGACGTTTTTGGATGGATTGCAAAACGAAAAGGAACAGTTTCCGAGACTCAGTGTAGGTGAATTTCTTCCTGGAAGCTCCCATTTTGGTGACAAGCGCTATTTTCAGTGAGATCTTCGATGGACACCGGATCGCGTTCAGCAACTACGCAGCCAGATTCTGTAGTCCTTATATCTGAAGTCCAGGAGATGGTTCTCGAAGTTAAAACCGACATTCCCGGCTCAACGGAATCTATGCTTAACCAATCAAGCGACCGAGTGCAGCCACCACCGATTACTGTTACTCCAGCGACGCCAGCAGAGCATGAGCACAAGTTTCCTCTGTCACCGTTCCTCAAGCTTGCTTCCACGGATCGCGACAGTTCTACAGGAAAGAAGGTGCAACAAATGCTCAAGAATCGCGTTCATAAAGGACAGGTAAAGATAAGAAGCACCATATCGAGAAAGATTGGACGTGGTATCATTAGGAACGGTTCTTTGAAACGGAGTACTTCTGCTCCAGGTAAGATTTCACCTAGATAACTTTGGTCATACTGAACGCAGGGCCTCATGGCTACTCTTAAAGATTTCCACGCAGCTCTTCAGAATCACCACTACCAGGCGTCTTCCATACACTCCCGTCGGCCTCTGCGCTCACTGAAACGCAACAATAGTAACGATGATACCGACGATCCGGCCGATGATTGTCCTATTCCACCACCGCCACCTAATCCACCTCCACAAGACGCCAAACCGATGCCTCAAGCCTCCAGGGAGGATAAGCTATTGAGTGAGCTATGGGCATCATCCGCTGCGACCTTCCGTAGACTGGGAAAGATCGACCAAGCGAAAGGTGCCATCCAAGAAGCCGAAGTCAAAAATCAAGAAAACCCTTCCGTTTGGGTTCAGGTACGTACCGTGCTACCGCGCTCCAATTTGCCTACCGTGTGTGACCTATACCAAACTGACGGGCCCGGTCAGTTTGGGCTGTATCACAATGCGCTGAACCACGACCGACAAGCGCTCGAGGCATTCCAAAAGGCGCTGTTCATGTCTCCCGACGACGTCTCTGCCACCGTTCACATGTGTCAGATTTACCTCACCCCTCACTCCCCTTCTCGATCCTCCGAGTCGAGTGTCAAACCTGATCCCGACAAGGTCAACCTGAGCGCCGGTTTATTGGGATACATGTCGCGAGGTCCAGGATGGGACGTCCCCGAGGTGTGGTACCTCCTCGCCAAGGCGTACGGTTTACAGGGGCAAAAGGACAAACAACGCGAATGTCTGACGACGGCGCTATCGTTGAGCGAGAATCGGTGTATCAGGGACCTCGGGTGTGCGGTGGGGTGGTGTCTGTGAGCGGACCGCCGTCGGCTGGTCTGGTCTGGTGCCGCCACGTACGCAAGTGTACTACGCGCTGGCTGTTCGCACTACGCCTGATCCCTGGGCACGACTGGCTTTTTCGATGGCTAGATCTCTTGGAAGTATAGTAGTATGCGTGATCAGGTCTCTGCCGACTGATTTGCAGCACTTGGCTCCATTCTTTTTGGTATAGGAGTCATGGTCGTATTCATACGTTGTCGCGAATTAGATTATGTTTCTTCCGTGCTAACGTTTCCAATGATATCGATACGTGTCGATTGCCTGGTCTACAAAACTTTTGCTAGACAAAGAATCTGAAGAGAGAAAAAACGCGCGGCGACTCCAGAGCTTCGCTATCGGTCGACCTATTTCATCCATCATTCAGAACCCTACTAACCGCCCGGTGAATCAGCCATGGCTCTGGTTCAGCGATACTAACCAGTGGACTCTGATCCGAACAGCCGTCGCCTTCGATGACTCGAAGTAGATATGATCAATTGGAGGATCAAATAGCTGGCTGCGAACAGTCAGAGACCTCGGGCCGCATTGTCCGTTTCAATAACATACAGCATGTTTGTTTTCCCGGTTATCATTGCTTTATCGACGGCTTGCCAAGCGGCTCAGTTACATAGTATGGTCTGGTCACCGGACCAGCGCGCTACAACTTCGACCTCACAGTTAGCTCATGTGACGCCCCAAGCACGAACGTCGTTTCAACCGTCTTCTGCGTACCAACGAGCAAGAGCGCGTGCCTAGGGCTCGGGGTGGCTTGAGAGATCGATAGTGATATTGCTTGCCTAGAAACATCATGCGTGCATCAGCGGTGCACACTAACAGACATACTTCGCTCTGGACCCTTCCGGCGTAACGATGCGTTGCGTATTTTCTGTCACCCAATTTTCGTTGGCGCATGAGTTTTCTGTCGAGGCCGAAACTTCTGGTGGGCGAACGCGTCAGAGTCACCTGGACGCGCATGCCCGATATTCAACGGAAGTGTGCAAAGAACGACAAGAAGACGGCCCACATGGACAGGCGCCGACTCGGAAAATGTGCATTGGTTTGCATAAATGAGCAACAACACGAAGGCAGACGAACTGCAGCTTGTCTGGTGAGTCTCACCAATACTCCGCTGCCTTGCGTCAGTGTCTTCGGCCATGACTGGTACGTCGTGATGGGATGAGACCGCACCGAAGCTGACCGTTGAGCAAGAGCGTTTCCTGCCCATCGAAATCGACGCCAGTTCTGTACGGGTAATGACATTCTCTGCAAACGGCGAGTATCTCATGACCGGCGGCAACCGCAGCGTTCACGTGTGGCGAGTAAAAGACGGCGAACTCGTGGCGACGATGGAAATGCGATCGCCTGTCGTGTGTCTTGCTGTGTCGAGGGATGGCAAATGGATCGTAACAGGAGGGTACAGCAGCAACAACGTCGTGTGGAATGCAGCGACATACAAAGAAGCCTTCTATTACGGAGAGGACCAGCTCTACGCAGTGGATTTATCGCCTGATTCGACTCGACTTGTCGGTTCAACCTGGAACAGAGCCGTCATCCTGAATATCCCCAATTGCGAACCAGTACAGACACTCGGAGACAATCATAGCATCAAGGAAGCGAAATATTCGCCACAAGGGGATCGAATTGCGACAGCCAGCAACGATTCTGTTCAGGTCTGGGACAGCAACGACGCCCGCCTGCTCGTAGACATCCCCGTCAAAGTGACTTCGCTCAGGGATGGTTTTGCGTGGTTCGACAGCCACCTCTTCATCGTATCCGACGGTACAATCAAGCAATTTGATTCGTCGACTGGGTCTGCAATCACGGAATGGCAAGTTCCTGTTGGCAACATGCACTCCCGGACCCAGCTTGCTCTGTCAAATCGTGGAGCATTCATCGCATGCACTACAAATCGAACAGTCACGCTCTGGGACACGTCGACACACTCTCAGCTCGCCGTCAATGACTACCCTGACGGTATAGATTTGATCGCACTCTCTCCCGATGATAGGTTCCTCGCATTGAAGAAACCCAGAAAAATTAGTATTGAGAATCTGGCTCGCCTCATCGTGGGTCCCGTGTCCTGCAATGTTATGGCGTATCTAAACAGTTTTTTGTCCCGCTTGACTTTCCGCGTAGAATTCGATCCCTATGTCTCGTCTACATCCCACTCTCCAGGATCCAGATATTCAAATCAACGATGAAGTGCTCGATTTATGGAAGCACGATGATCTGGCATCTGCAGAAGCATTACTGAGCACAGTAATTCTCGAGTCTTCCAATTCGAGCCATCATCTACTCGCTAGTCGAGCTCTCTTGCGCACCCGTTTGCAACAGTGGGACGCAGCGCTCGTCGATGCAGAAATGGTATCTATCTCTTTCTCCCCGTATATACTGATACCAACATCAATCTGCATTAAGGCCATCAACCATCAACCCTCCGTCATTGGCTACATTGCAAAGAGCATAGCGCATGTCGGGCAAGGGGAAAGACACGAGGGATATCACGCGTGCGATGTCGCATTCGAGCGCTTCCATTCATCGCATGGGACCTTTATCCTTCTGGTCAAGGTATCCATTTTTCGAACCCGTGTACCTGTCAGCCGCTCATTCTTCTAGGCCATCATCGTATTTATGGCCGGAGAACACCATGATGCTATATCCCGCGTAGATGACCTCATTGCTACCGTACACTTCAACTGGATGTGTTACATCGTTCAGGTGTGCTCACAATGCGTTTCCACATGGCGAATATCACCATTAACATTTCAACAAGGCATATATGTATCTTCTCCTCGGAAGCTCCCACATGGAACGCAGTAATTACGAGGGTGCAGTACGTTCGTTTGAGCTCGCACGGACCCAAATGCAGCACTATAAGGGCCAACCCCTCGTCGTGTTGTCATTAGTAAGCTTTCTACAGTTGCAATATATCAACGTCACTCACCGTCTCTTCCAGATATCCGGATGGAAATTTGATGATATCGGCATCATGATTCGACAGTCTCTTTGTGAAGCCTTGCATGCTGCAGGTCACAACAAAGAGGAGGTCGATTGGTTTTACCAAATGGCAAGTGAATTGGGAGAAGGGATGAATCTGCATCGTGAACATCGAGAATGGGCCCGTGGTGAGTGGTCTTGTGTAGGTCTCGATGGCCAAGTAACACTATCTGTCAGACTTCAGTCAGCGTTCTTGCGAGAAATCGGAGCATCTCGGAGATGCAGCAATGGATGCTGAACGATTTGATGAAGCAGTATCCTACTATACGACCGCACTGTCCCTAGGTCCCACCTCCCCGAAAGGCATTCTCTTCAAGCGAAAGAAGGCATTTGCGGCAACCGGATCATGGGAACGTGCTCTAGATGATGCAAACCAGGTATGCCATTTTTCTCTTTCGCGGGTCGATCTTGTTCATGTGTCATCGCCAGGTAATCACGCTGAATCCGTCGTCACCATGGGGTTATGAGATGAAGCATGCAGCCTTGCACAAGGCAGGAGACTATAGCAATGCTGTCGACGCGTTCGAAGCGATGCTATCAAGGATCGCGCAATCCCCCGAACAGGACGTTCAACGTGAGTCGTGTTACATTCATAAAGATAAGCAATCCACATTTTTCGTCAGGGTACGGTGACCAGTTCGTCAACCCATCGAGCACACGAGCGACAATTCGCAAAATTGTCCAACAGACGATACGTCATATTCCACGCATGCTCATCAACACTAACACTGGCCGTCTCTGTGATAAAACGAGGCAGGCATCCGCATTCGAATCCATGCCAATATTCAGTAAACTTGTATCATCAATGACGACGCGCATCAATTACGTCCGTATCAAGCACGAAGTACGACAGTACTTCCGATATGCGATGTTATCGCATAAGTGGGAAGAGAACGAACCGTTGTTCCAGCAGGTGATAGACAAGCTGGTGTTCGACCTGGATAAATCACCGACTCATGAGAAGCTGCAAAATTTTTGCAAAATCGTCCAGGAAGCCGGATTCGAGTGGGCATGGAGCGATACGTGTTGTATCAACAAATCCGATCACTTCGTGCTCCAGGAAGCCCTGGTGGCCATGTTCAGGTG
>JBBPLW010000326.1:0-19532 GCA_038089995.1 Tylopilus balloui
GGAGATTTTTTCTTTGGTGGTTGTTCGTTTGCATTCTCTGGTGTGTCCGCTGCGGGTACTGTGGTCTCTTCCGCAATGACTACATCTCCGCGTATCGATCCTAACTCAGAATCAGAACCGGTTTCTGAACTCAACTCAGTCTCATCTTCTTGCCCATCAGCCGTCGGAGAAATTGAAGAGGTTTCGCTTTTCTCTGGTTCGGAGGGCCTCGTTGGCGTTCCTCTGCTCTCTGAGCTATTCTTACGCTGTCTCTCGGACGGTTTCGCCTGCTTGTTCTTTTTTTCGTGCTTACCCAAAGATAAGATGGTAGGGGGCAATTGCATGGGATCACCTGCTAGGATCAACTTCCTTCCCTTGAATATTGGGACCCAGCACACCTAATGCATCATCAACGGTTCAGTGGTCGACAAGTGTCTTTGCTTGGAAGGTTGGACATACTGCCTCAACAGCTTGAGTAGCTTCATCGATAATGACCACATCAAATGTATGATCCCGTAGCTGTCTTCCGCCTGCAGAATGACAGGTGGCCAGGACAATCTATGTATGTGTTCAGTCATAATCATGATTGTCTGTAACAGGGATAGTTAGTACTACCTGGGACTCTGCGAGAACCGATTTCACAACCCCGCCCTCTCTCTGTCGATATCTGAGGTACACGCTAGTAAAACCAATGAATATATCGCATAGAACCAAAGACACCCACTCTTTTCTGAGCGTACGCACATCCTCCCACATTTTCTTGCGTTCGAGTCCGCGCGGTTTCTTTGAGCCCTTGCCTTTGCCTTTACCAGCAAGAATGCCAAGAACAGCATCGAGCTCCGCTTTTACATCCTTGGCAAGTGCCGCCTGAAAGAATGCCCATTAGAACACCCTCAAGAGGGGAGAAGCCTACGAACCTGATCACTCCGGCCAGCCTTGACTTCCAACGTCGCATCCAGGACGTCCGCACGCGCCATAACCCTCGCAGGATGACCTATTCGCGTCACTTTCAGCGGGCTCCCCCTTCCTTTCTCAGGGAGGGGGAGAGCAAGAAGTCGCTCAAGTATGTTATCGACGGAGAGATTGGAGGCACCGCATACGAGGACACGCGTCGGCTTCTGCTCTAGTGGATTGGATGTGAGCTGACGGATGATCTCAATCAGTGTATGGGTTTTGCCTGTGCCTGATTATACCTCGATAAAAAGATGAATGGCAGAACGGCGATGGAACGAACCTGGAGGACCATGAATACATGCGACTTCTGGGGCCTCGAGAGCGAACCGGACGGCTGCTTTCTGGCTTTGGTTGAGTGATTCGTCAAAGAAAGTGATATCTCCAAGTTTGGATGGCTTGGAGGGAGGCGACATTCCGAGCAAGACGCGAATGAGCGGAGTGAGTTCATAGTTTGTCTTGTCATCCGGCTGCGATGGGGTACGACCAGTGAATTCGATGGGAATACGGTCTGCGGGCAAAAGACATTACCTTTCGCGCGGAGGGTATCGCAAGCCTCTCCAAGTGATCGATGGCTTTATCCATCCTAGGAACGATACCTCAGAACTTGACACCGCATAGAGAGAGTAGTTCCATTTACCGATCATAGGTGACGCTGTTCGCGAGCTTGACAACGCGACATCGCTCCGGCAAATCTAGTTCACCGTTGCCAGCTTCAGCATCCAACGCAATAACGATGCGCGTATCAGTAACCTGTAAAAGAATGTGTCACGATTTTTGGAGACTGCAGACGTAATGAGACATACTTTGTACACGACACCCTCCGGAGGAGCTGAGCTTTTTGTATCTGAATCAGTGGGTTGTGCTTTCTTTCCTTTGCTGACGGTCTTTTTCTGAGCAGTTGAAGCGCTCCTTTCGATTCGGGCGAGATCCCCAGGTCTGTGCGCTCATTCAGGTTCCATGAACGTTATATGGGCACAGCAGATACGACCCTGAAAGTATGCGGGGGGAACAACGGTGAGGAATGGTAGGCCGAAGGTCTTTCCAGCTCTACCAGCCTACGCTTCGCCGAATAAGATGTTGCGAGTTAGCGTAGTCAAGCTGGTATAATCACGTACGTCTTTCCGCCAAGCCCTACACCGGCCGACACGATACCCAGTCCGCCCAGCGCGAGTCCACGTTGTTCGAGAAGCTTGGGTGGAGCATTGCTCAGGATCAAGGAGGTGCGCTCGATCTCCGCGTCACGTTCCTGGGCAAGAAGAATACGCTGCCTGGAGACGAAGGCCTGCATAATCGGCTCTGAGCTTGGTGATTCCATCGTCCAATGTCGTTCAGAGATGAAGCGAGACGCCTTCGACGACGACCGCAATAACGATGTCACTCGCTGACTCTTCCATATACAACCAACCTGGTCACTCCGAGCATCTACAACAAATATTTCTTACAGTAAAACACACATCAGCACGTTCGCTTAGCGGTGCCCTAGTAGTTTTCACTAGTCGAACGTTCCACCGTTCCAGTGGGATGCAGCAATTGCACACGTTGTGATGTGCTCTGTCCGGGATTCGTGATGTGACGTTGTCGTTTTTCTGCCTTGATGGTGCCGACATGAAAATTGCGTGGAAACGTGCCAGGCTCTGTGCATACAATGTGATATGCACAAACATTCCCGCGTGCTCTGATTTGGCCGACACGGGCAACGATTCGAAGAAAACATGATCTTGGTAGCCCTACCTCTCTGGATCAATCTGACTTGGTGCAGGACCAAACTCTGGCTCGAGGTAGATGATAGTGGTATAGCGCAGTGCCAAGGTGCCAAGCCAAACTTTGGCGGGTGATCGTCGTCGGCTGCAGGTCCTCATGCTCACCCTGGGCTGACATGCCAAAGATGCCACTGTGAAACGGTTCTATTTAGCTCAGAGGCAGTAACTGGGATCCTTTGTTATGAATCGATCTCGATACACGCATTGCACTGGAACTCACCATACATGACCAACCCCGCGCTGTAGAGTTACTGTGATTTCGCAATGTGACGCGCATTTACTGCGACGAAGTGGTATGCGACGACGGTAATCATGGCAAGAGCGCCAAGATAGTTGGCAAGGTTGTAGAGTGTCTGGTGGCTAATCATCCTGTTTAGCCTAGTGCGTTTGTGAGCATTGTGTCATCGAGGGCTTGGGTTCGTACAGACCCTATGGGTACGGGAATGAAGGACAGATTGTTTGTGTCTTGTTTGGCCAACACGGGAAACGTCGGGCGCACGACCTGACCTCGCCAGTCTTCGTTCCGTTTCATCGCCCATCATGCGGCCAACTGCAGCTCGTTCTAGTGGTATGCCAGAACGTGAGTCTTTTTGTCCGTGAAAAAACCCGAATCAAATTGACTCGTCACCTCTGTCCGTCAGCTAAGGTCTACGTGAGTTTTGGCCTTGATGGCGACGAGACTTCCGAATAACGTCTCATTAGAACCCTTGGTGGGGTGACAACAGCATTTTGAAGCAAAAAGGCATCATCACCTACTGTACGTCTTTGAGAATGCTCTCATCTTTCGCTATATTCACTCCGTTTTGTGTCTTGCTCTTTTTTGTTCAGCCATCTCCCCGTTCCGTCAACGGCCAACAAAAGAGATCTTCCAAGGTTGGATGTTCAATGGCTACAGACGCCTTGCTTCTCAGGTACCATATTGGATCGTTCCGTTTGCAGTTGGTGCGTTTTTTCGTGTCTCCGCGCCACTTGTACTTGATTATTACCAGCCTATGGCACATACACTTATGCAAAGCGTTATGATGCTTGGCAGAACAGCAAGGCCGGACATATTGCGTTGCACGGTACCCACTGATCTGCTAGTTCAGCTTGTTATTTTATACGGTTTGGAGCAATCACAAAGACACTTGAGTTCAGCACGCGATATAAGAGGTAGATCTCGTCACCACGGACTGACTAAAGATATTTGTGATCATGTCCGGATGCTCGGGCTTACTCAGCGGTTTGGTACTAATATAAAGTATGTCCAGTCTTTCCCATCCACCGATTCACGATCTACCCACAATGTCTTCTCTTCGTCCTCTCTTTGTCGTTGCTGGCATTGGAAACGGCTCAGGTGTGTTTCTCATCATGTTACCACCACTCTCGGCAATACTGACTTGCACACAGGAACAGGGGCTTCCACAGCGTGAGGAATTATTCCACAGCCAGCCAAGCAATCTAACCGGTCTTCCAGTCGCTTGTTTGGCAAGTTGGGCTACAGGGTCGCATTAATATCTCGTGGCCCCGACCATCTCAGCAAGCTTGCCAACGAGATCAGCCAGAGTGGTGGAGAGGTGCGACATAGTTGATGATCTCTAACTCATGTTGATAAGCCTTGTTACCATCAGGCTGCACCATTCCCGGTCCCGGATTACACCCCAGCCTCGATTCGCTCAGCCTTCTCCAGCATCAGGGCTCACTTCCCACCGTCCACTTCTCCCCTTCGTGTTGCATTGTTCAATGCCGGCAGTGGCGTATGGAAGCCATTCTTGGATATCACCGAAGAGGAAGTGCGCCAGACATTGGATATCAATGTGCTCGCGGCATTCGCTTTTTCCAGAGAAGTCATGCTCGAATTCACCAAAAATGATCTCGAAGAAACAAGTGAAGGCGGAAAAGGTGGTTCAAGGAAGAAGGGTACTTTGATTTTCACGGGTGCCACTGCCTCGGTCAGAGGCAACGTCACTACGAGCTTGTTTGCGGCTGGCAAATTCGGTCTCAGGGCCCTCTCCCAGAGCTTGGCCAAAGAATTTGGGAAACAGAACATTCATGTTTGTAGTCGCATATTGTCTTTCTGTCCGCCTTTCTGACCCACGGATGGATTTGTAGGTTGCGCACGTAAGTTGCCAAGATTAATTCAGAACGAAGTTGGGGCAATGATTCCTCAACGTTTCTGCTAAACTTCAGAGTATCATCGACGGAGCTATCTTAACTGACAGAACGAAAACGTATCGCGACAACCCAGCCTGGGAATCCAACGCAGACGCACGTCTCGATCCCGATGCCATTGCAAAGGTGCGTGTATGGCGTTGTTTCTACCGACTCGTATCCCATCGACATCATCCCCCCACAGACCTATCTCAGTCTCGTCGAACAAGACAGCTCAGCTTGGGCTTGGGAAGTTGACCGTAAGCTCGCTCACCTTGTGTTGTCATTATTCGTGTTGATGCGATAATACGCGTAGTGCGACCTGCTCACGAAAAGTGGTGAGCGAATGCTACGTTTTCTCGAGGTGTTCGTGGGCAAGAAATTGTACTTGTATTATCACTGCGATCCAAATCTTCACGTCGATGTAATGAATTCTCTGCACCGTTGTCCGATCTTGCGCGCCCATTTCACCATTAGTCCTAGATGCTCCAGGCTAGAAGTTCAATCATGGTGCACCGGAACCACAAGCATGCCAACCAAACGAAGTGCTTCGCTTCCCTCTTCATGCTTCTACTTTTCCAGGTCGTCGCATGGAATGGGAGGATGTAAATGCGCCGGGACGACATCCCTCCTTGAGAGCATTCTCCGCGAGAACTGGCATGTTGATTCTCTCTCCCACTAACATCCTCCTTTTCGTCACTGGATTGATTGCTCTCGCCGTCGCCGTTCCAGGCCCTGTTGAAGCGCGCCATAACGCAAGGATATTCGCCATGCACCAACACTATCATAGTCATCCAAGGATGCGTAGAAAACATGGCACTGTTCAATTCGCATGTAACGTTTGCTTCTTTCTCCACAAACCCGCATCTCCCCTAACAAGGACGTTCCTTTCCAGACTAGCCCCGCGGCCACGTCCCAGTTGTGACAACAGGGGTGGAGCGTGGAGGAAATCATTGACCTCTTCCCAATTCCAATGTTCCCGAGACCATCGAGGCATCGCACGTTGTCTCCTCCTGCCTGCCAGATCGTGGCTTCACCGAGAGTGAACTGAAGTGTATCCGCATCTATTTAAATCCATGTTTTTACCACCCTGCTTGGTCGGTCCGGTGTGTATTCCCTTCCGGTTCGTCCACTTGGCTGAGGAGGATTATGACCATATCCAAGACAATCACGTAAGAGCTTCTCTATGCCAAGATACCGTTAGACCTGACTTGATTTAGATCCAGTTCACTTCGTAACCTGTGGCCCTGCATGCTTTCGCAAGCCTCAGGAAAGGCTCACGCTGGGTCGTCGCTGACAGCTTGTCGCGTTTGCTCGTCTCCGCTACAGCCAGCGACGCAACGCCCTGTCGGAGACCCCGATCAAGCTTTGATAAAATAGCCATTGCCGTTATGTGTACCCCTGTACGACGTGACACTGCATCAGTCGAGTCGCTACTGCATGTCGTCGCTATTTGACTTCTCGTGCTCGTTCAGAAACCCCTCAACTTCTTGTCTTCTTCGAATGCGAGCTTGACCTGCGGCTGGGTCAGCGACGATTCGTCTGGGCGAAGCGGTGTCATACCTGCGCCAAAAATGCCTCGTCCGTAATCACCCTCATGCCTACATGTGCCAGCGCCTTGGACACGGTATAGCATGCTTCGTGAGCTGCGTCAGTTGCGGCTGCTGCTGCAAACTCCCGTGTATGGTTTCCCCCTCCGGGCACAGTGGGGATGGCTATAAGTTTAGCCATAGAGAGCGCACTTCAGATAATTCCTCTCGACGGCGAGAGACCGAACACGTACAAAATCCAGGATGGAGTGCAGGCATTACTGACATCCATCAGCAACCTGCATAGTGTGGGAGACAATGAACACACGTACAGTAAGTGATGTTTCCCTGCGAAATTCATTGCCAATAAGTCGACTACCCCATGTCGTGTTGGTCCATACGACTTACGAAATCCGTGGATGCGCTTGAAATACCCCACTCGTAGTCGATAGCCCCGTACCGCTTCTGGACGACGTCTGCAAGCTCCCCGCCTGAGAGTGGCATCACGTTGGTAAGACGCAGGGACGAAGTGAGTCATCAGCTTACCGAGCGCCTTGTTCTGTACGAGTTCGTTTGCGATAGCTTCGCTGCTAAAAGCGACGGTGGTGCCAGTTGCCGTGGCAGCAGCTCTTGAAGACGATGAGTAAGACCGGAGATGTGGACTATCCCACGTACTGGAAGCACGCTTTAACTCGGGCAGTGGTGTCATACACTTCCTTTGTCGAGGGGGCACGTACGAGCCAGCTTCAAATCAGGCGCTGCTCATCAGTGATTACTGCAGTAAGGGAGCTGGCTGCGTTAACTTACTGCACCGTACAATTGTCGGGAATTACTGAACATGCCAGTTGAAGTGATGGTAGGGCAGGAAGAGGTGGTACTGACCGTTCGGAGCCCAATCTTTCCCCTCGAAGACCCCATGTGCGCGATGAGTTGGTTTAATTTGCTGCCGCAAAAGCCCGATGTTCGTATACGCGAGAACAGCAGCATCCAGTGCGTTCTTGCCTTCCCAAGGGCTCAAGCCGGCATGTGCGCTAAATATCGGCGTCATCGATGACCCAAGAATATAGCGTCGCTCTCTCACGTTTTCCCCGAGTAATCCACTTGGAGCCTTACCATAGCTAGAGAGCCGCTCAGGCTAATAGAATAAGGAGGGCCAGGTGCCGGATGACACCTATGTTACCCAGACATCAGCCAAAAGGAAGTCTTCTTGGTTTTTAGACCGCTGGCGCTCACATGAGACAGACGTCCATTTCCTTATAGGCACCTTTGTCCCACAACTGAACCTTGCCAAACCCACCCTCCTCAGCTATATCGCTGTGAGCGATTGTTGGCGTGTGGAACACGGTAGCGAGGCTTACCGGGCGTGCCGAGCAAGATCACCTTGCCGTCAATGTTCAGGTTTTGCATGGCGGCTTTGGCAGCACAAGCGACTGCCACGCCCGCAATCCCGATCAGGTTGTGTCCGCATGCGTGCCCGATTCCAGGGAGCGCGTCCATCTCGGAGTTGACACCGAGGACGGGACCACCTTGGCCGTGAGTATAGGTCGCTACCCAGGCCGTTTCGAGCAGGTAGTGCCTCTGAACGACCCATCCCTGCGCTTCCAAGAACTCCGTGTACACGTCATGGGCGTAGCTAGTAGAATGGATTCAGCATCGCTTTACCGTGTATCGAGGAGCGGTCATCGATGCGCACTGTTCTTGGAACATCAGCTCAGGGTGAGCTAGTCATGATGATAGTGGTGCAGTGCACGGAGGATCGATGATTGATCAGTCGCAAGACAGTTCCGAACGTCGTGTTGTGAGACACTTGCCGTGAATTTTATCACTCAACTCCCTCAACCGAGGGCGGAGCGAATCGATCGATTTCTCGATCACGGCAAGGATGTCTGGTCTGTATACATCACCTGGTAGGAGCGTTGGCTTGGCCGGATCCGTGTTGGGTCGCCATACAACCTCGGTGGACATTGTTCGTCACGGGAGTCGTTTAGCAAGATCTGCCTGATAACGAGTTTGCGATAGTGCTGGATGTTGTACAACTCATGGCCGGGGCACAGCCTGCCGACAATATTTAGTCTAGAGCTTGATCTCTTCCGGTGCGCTGACTGTGTAAACGCTTTCTACAAGATGCAACGATACGTAGGCTACATTTTCCGGTATGGAACGAGAAAAAGGTGCAACAAGCTCTTGCGGAAACGGCAATGACGGTCAGACTTGAGGAACGTCTTCACACTGAGAACATAGACGCCTGAAAAGTGCGAAGACGCGCGCGTTTTGCAGGACGTTTTCGGACTTTGAACGGTCAAATGTCATAGCCCAGGTCTCGCCGCTTGCCAATTCCACTGCTTGTGCCGCGCCAGCCAGGCCCAGCCTTCGCATCTCAGAACGTTGAAAATTGGAGCACATATTGAATATATGTCTCCTATAGAAAGGTGGAGCCAATGCGGTACCGATGTTTCAGTCCGACCGACGCAGGGATTACATTGTTGTGTAAAAACCCACCCCTTTCGTTGTTCGGATCAAATGCAATATGGCTCGTGTACCTGGCCCTCATTTTGTCAGTGCTCCTTACGAGATTGACAATTCACAGCATCGTCGTAGCGCCCTATGCGGAATGGAACCACAAACTGAGGTGTCACTGGCTTTAACGATACCCACCAAAAGCGACCAGGCGCTGATCGATAGATCGATGTATAAGGTATCAGATTCACATGTAATGTCGTTGTCTATACGTAGCTCGTGATATTGACCGCCCCATCGGAAAGTATGTGGTAGAAAAACGGTCGGCGCTGCGCGCTGTCTCGTAACGAGTCTTCCAGTTACCACAACGGCTCTGATCGGTTGGCCACTTGATAAATGATTCAGCTGACCCTCGAACCTTACAGGGTGCTCAGAGGAAGGGAAGCTAGATGTCATAACCCGCCAGGTCCCCGTCCCGCTTTATACCACATTGTAGAGATGATCAAGATGCCGTCTGAAGGCCCTCAAGTCTTGAGTATGGCTAGCGGACCAGCGCACTGATCTCTCGACGCACGTTGTGCAACATGGCTGGGAATGCTCCAGAGTTTACGCTGCAGATGTGTTAGTCGCCCAAAAAACTTCTTGTTTGATCACTTTGCGGTTCTCGTTTGTCTCGCGGAAGAGTATATATTTTTGAACAACGAAGTAGGAAGGCGTTATTTATTCCATCATGACAGGCCATGCTGACAACACATTCTGCAGGACAGGCACAATTCCTATGCCTTGCGGGACAAGAAGCGATCGCGCGCCCACTCGTGAAGTGAACCACGAATTCACTACTATGCAATCGTCGTGCAGTAGACTACGTCATTATGGCTACCGGCCACCGATTTTTGGGGTGCTGTATCGCTGACCGCATGGTGGCACGGAGAAGAAGATCAGACGTGAGAGAACACGCCAGAGAGAAGTCCAGCAGTACTCGGGTTCTCCGAACGTACGTGATGCCGATAGCGCTCCCATGTAAAGACGTTCAAAGATCATTTTCCTAATGGGATTTGGATGGATTTAGTCACGCCCCACCGCATTGGCTCCTCATGGGTGGAGGATTGGATTTTGCGGGCATGGTTCGCCGCCAGGCCCAGAATCCCTGACGAGACGCTGGTTCCTGGCACCGTCAAGTCGCACCATTATGCACCAACCACTAAGTACCATCCACCGTGAACGCGAGAGAAGCAAAATCTACGGCTGCAATGGCGAGGACAGTGTTTTTAGGTGGAGCAGGTACGTAGGTCCTTTTGCTTGCTTGTGTCCCCGAGACATTTTGCCCGTGCCTATGAATATTAATAGCCCTTTTTTTATCATTGAAGCGCTCCTCACGTCGGACGACATGACCTTATGAAACGATGTATTTCATTTTACCAGGCCTGCTGATGCTGACTTCGACTTCCCATGCCCACTGCCTGCTCGGGCAGCACTAACTTTGGCTAAACAAACGGCGCCCGTGCCGTTGATTTCTCAGATCAACAACGTATAAAAGCGCTATTGTAGCCAGCGCAAAACCGTCCTCCCCATTCGAGTGACTTGTCTTTGATTACCATGACTCTCTTCCCGAACGGTGACTACCTGATCTTCAGTACCGTATTCCAAGGCCAGGTTGCGGACTTGTTGGATGGTAAACCAACCGCTCTTATCGCGGGCTTCCGCAACGGCACCGACTCGGGTAGCGTGGTACGCCTATGCACTGCAGTCCTATTGACAACATTCAGTTAAGGACTGATCTACCGTTATACCCTCACAGTGGAGGTTGTCCAATGTTGATTACAGGGGGAACCAGTTCACGCTTCAAAATCAAGCGCCGACTGCAAACGGGGCATTTGCTGGCCTCCAGGATGAGGTTGAAGTTGTAAGTGTCCAGATTCGAATTTGGTCAAAGGAATCTGACGACGATTGGAAAAGGGGGCTCAACTACATGGTAGTACCCAATCGATCACATGGACTGCCATAGCAACATGTATACCTGGACAATTCATGTAAGTATTTGTCCTACCACCATGCCTACGGAATCTCACCACTTTCCTCAAGGCTCCTGGCTCCAATGCGCTCGGAGTCAAGAACTCCCTCTGGACTCGTTTGGTCCCTTGATAGTGGCGCGGATGGAACCCCGGTGAGGATTTTAAGCTGGCCTCACTGAACCAATGAGCTTGTGATTAACCCCCACTGTAAATGTAGATCTCGCTTCAGTTTATGGGTGACTTTGACGATGATTCCGACCGCCTTTATGCCCGTGGCTCGGTTAGTCAGGCCTGGGGCTTCTTACCCTTCAGACACTGAGGATGTGCGGAAGCGGGGCCACGGGACTGTATGGACTCCATTAGTGTCCTGAATGTGCTCATACGTATCCTTTTCTGACTGTCTTTCGTTCTCTTCTTGGTCTCCTGTCATGATTTTTGCTTTGACAAGAGGGTTAGCGACTGTTGAGACGTCGATGCCGCAACTAAGTTTCTCCGGCCGTAGATATCTAGTTAACCCATTAGTAGGTTTGGTAATCATTGCGTCTTGTGATTCTTTCCGTCCTCTGCTCAGTACAGCCTTGAACTGGGTGAGTATAAATACAGCATGCTCAGGTCCACTGGAGGGCGAATTCAAAATGTACCCTTACCAAGACCGCGTCTCACACCTACACGCGCTAGGACCTCGGACAGCGGCGTCTGTTGGCATCTCACGTCCATGTTACGACGGATAAAAAACTTCGGCAGCGTACGAGAGGTGCACGTCACTGATCGGCAGCAGCGCGGCCGCGGACAGGAAAGGAGAGAGTGTGGACACGGTACTTACGACACACTTCCATACCAGCCAGAAAGCCAGCGCTGTCCACGTCAATGGACAAACGTGGTGTGAATGCACAAGATCCATCGACACGCGCCTTGGACACCCTACTCATAATCGAGCCCGCTGTACCTCGTGCGAAGAGCCCACCTACAAAACTCCTCACCTACCAGGGCGCAGGAATGAGGTGAGTACTTCGTGAGATGGCTCGACTAAGGGAGATAATCCGCTCAGCACTTGGTTCATTCTGAATAGCCAGTTAGTAATGAGACTACGGAGATCTGGAAAGCGTCAAGAGGACTAGCCGTGCTTCGAACTTGAGTACTGGAGTCCAGCTGCAGGTCAGCTATCGTACATACGTCCCATGACGTCCATATGATCTGACGATGTCGACGATCATCAAGCTGGAGAACAGACCAAAGACACACCACAGACTTATCATTCGACGCCCTCAGCGCTCGAAGAAGCCTATCGATCGTCCATCCAATCACTTCGGCTTGACAACGAAGATACCGTGTCCTCGCTGGGCCACCGCATGGACAAGCCCCCACTGGAGCCGGTCCGTCGACCGTGAAGGTGACAAGCGTCTTTACATGTGGAATTGCCGGTTGCCCCGCGAATCAGAACTGACCCGTCGATTGTAACGTGCAGAAGGAAAGCACAAAGAAGGCGAGCGTCTCAATGTACTGATGATGTACGGGGGGAGTGTCGTCGCTCACCACCGGAATTTGCGGTTCGAGTGGATGCCACGTACGTTCGCACGGATGAACAGAAATTTATTGACCACGCAGGAAACTATTGCAAAACCCCCGAGAGTTGAACTGCTCGTACTTGGCTTCAGCCAGTCTCCAATGATTCACACCAATCCGAATGCCCGAGTAGACGTCCTTATTTCTTTCAATTACCCTCATTTCCTTGCCCGCCTCAAATGCAGCCCTGACCTGAACGAATACCGAGACAGCGTCCCTGCTCCGACTTGGGAACGTATTCTCGCGAAGAAGGCCATGTCCATCAGGACCGTCATCCCTACGTGCGCCAGGGCCATGAACACGTCATAACGTGCCTCGTGAGCAGTGTCTGTAGACGCTGCGCGTGTAAACTCTCGCGTGTGGTGCCTCCTCCTGGAACGGTGGATATGGCTGTGCTCGAACTGAAAGGGAAACAAAAACACGCACTTATCCAAGCTTTATCAGGAAACAGATAGTGTTTCCGCGCCCTTCACACCGAAGGTAAGAATGGTCAACGCGGACCATTTGGCACCCAATCGTGTTCTCCACACACGCCAGGCTTGCGATGTCCAGGCTTGATTCATTGATACAAGAGTCCGATGTTGGCGTACGCGAGCACGACAGCATTGAGGGCATTCTGACCCTCCCAATAGCTGAGGGCTGCATGCGCACTGGAATGGAGGGACGTGAGGACGGCGAGTGGCCGTGTTCCCTTACGGGGATCGAGACCACGGACCAAGAACGACGGTACGCACATCAGACAAACATCGATCTTCTCATACGCCCCCCATATGCGTACCTTGCCAGAACCTCTCTCTCTTCACCCGACCAAAGAAAATCAAAGGTTAGCACACTACCACCAATCTGGATTCCTGTGCCTATTTCGACAGGAAGCACACCAAACCTCACCGGGCGAACCCCCTTCCCGTCGATATGTACGTGAAACTAGATAGTGAGGCTGACCAAGTGTACCGAGTAAGATCACCTCGCCGTCGGCGTTCAACTGTCACATGGCGGCTTTGGCAGCACAAGCGACTGCTACGCCTGCAATACCGATCGCGTTGTGTTTGCATGCGTGCCCGATCCCGGGGAGTGCCTTCATATCGGAGTTGATGACAAGAATGCGGGGTCGCAGCCCCCTTGGGCGTATGTTACGCCGGTGGTTCCGAGCAGATGGTGCTTCTGCACGACCCATCCCTGGTTCGTCAGTTGCAAGACAGGATGTCTGGTCCTGCGACTTGGCCAGATCCGCATCGAGTTATTGTTCGTCACGGGAGTCGTTCAACAACAACTTTGTGTCTCATATTGCAGACTGCCAATAATATCTTGCCTTGACCTTGACGTAGTCTCCCGGTGCGTTCGTGTGGAAGGGCGAGAACGACCGTCAAACAGAATCTCGATGGGCTCCCAAGCTCACATTTGATCCAATTGACTGGGCTTGTCAAGAACGGACTCGAACGTACATTAGGCGAGGCACAGCGGAGTCCTATCTCCATCGATGTTTACATCGACTCCTTCATCGAGTAAGCAACCGTGCTAGGGTTCGTTACCTGCCACTACATGTCATCGGCAGAGGTGAGTGAGATACTCTGCAAAGACAAATACACTCAGCAGCAAAAACCTGTCCACACTTCAGAGCAACACACGGACATTCCGCCAGCTGCACTTCGCGCTCAGAAAACTCGTTGAGAGGCTGAGCGTAGATGCCTGAAAGGCGCGACCAATGCGTCTCGTAATGTACACGATGTCCCAACTTGTGCATGATTTCTAAGCGATAGGTTGACCAACTCAGCACCAGTTCCAAAGGATGGACGGCAAGCAAAACGCAAGTTCGGCATTTCTCCCTGCTCTTCAAGAACCTACTTCGTGCTGTGCAGTGCGTTTCATTGGGTCATAGCGATCTGGAAAGCTGGCGCACATTGAATGCCTCCGAAAAAAAAGTTCTATAAAGTGTGGCAATGTGGAGCCAGTGCAGCGCCCGCGAAGCCAGTTTTCGCTACCTGGGCGCTCAACGCTGTAAACTCGCCCTATTATTTTTTTCTGGACCAAATGCACTTTTCGCTGTGGCCTACTTAAATGTGGCCAAAGTGAGACCAAGCTTGAAATAAAATGCCAAACTCTCGTTTCATATAGCGTTTAGACGAAGCTAATTAGGTTGGTCTGAAACGTTGATCTAGCCGTAACGCATGTCTTGCTGTCGTTGCTACTTACGAGACTGAGAACTACAGCGCCTTTCTCCTGCCCTTCCGGAATGGAACAGCAAACTGAGGATAACTGTATGATTGTACTCAATACCCCGTCGAGTGCAAAGGCACCGATCGACGATGGATGGATGGATGTGTAAAACTCATCGAGTTCAGTAGGATTCTCACTTACGGATACGCGTGTGATCGTTGTTGTCCTGGTCCAGGGAGCAATAAGCGGCCGAAAAAAGTGTGAGGAGGAAAAGCGGCCATCAGGGTTGCTCCGGTTCTCGGCCCACGCCTCGTTGAGCACGAAGCGACCACGCATTGCCTGTGTGCGTGCTAACCCCATCCGGCCCCATATGACAGCCAGTCTGCCCATTTGTGAAGAATATTGCGACTGTTGACTGCTGTCCAGCTGCATGGATTGTCTGGCTAATAAGCTTATGTCGTACGTAAAAGGAGAGTCCAGCGGCTTTGCTCGGGTACCTTGGGTACTCCCCTTGACGAAGCAATTCTACCGATCGGCGGCCATTCGGGCTCTCGTGTACCCGACCAACCATCAACGTTCGACGTTTCAACCGCCATTGACGCAGCTCTTCTACGAGCGTCTTACACTCGGACTTTGAATATATGGGCGTCTCGCCGCGCTGCCTCCACCTTCTCTTTTGGTCCGAAGCCTATATTCAGAAATACTCCTCATGGACGACGTTCCTTTCACGGATAGGCTTCTTCGACCTAGCGCTAACCTTCCCTGAGCAAACGGCATCCATGCCGTTGATCCGTAGGTCTGCGGTATAAAATGCACCTCGTAGCCAACTTGAAACCACAGCTCCCCTCCGAGTTTCTTGTCCTTAGACGTTATGGGTCTCTTCAACAACGGCAACTACAAGATCTTTAGCACCGTATTCTACGGTCAGGATGCGGACCTGTTGGGTGGTCAACCCACCGCTGTCATCGCGGGCTATCACAACAACACCGATTCAAGCAACATGGTGGTATGTCTGTGCACTTCGGCCTCATTGACAATGCTCAGTTAACGACCGGTCTACTGCTATAGTGGAAGCTGACCAACACCGGCTACAGGGGGAACCAGTTCACGCTTCAAAACCAAGCGCCGTCTTCTAATGGCGCATATGCTGGCGTCCAAGATGCAGTCAGCGTTGTAAGTGTCTAGGATCGAAATACTTTCAGAGGGCTAACGATGATCGATCAGGGGGTTCAATTACATGGTAGCCCCACCCCGCTGACTTGGACTGCCATCGAAACGTGCATACCCGGTCAATACATGTGCGTATTTTGTCCTACAATCACGCCTATGGAGTTTCACCACCTTCTTCAAGGCTCCTGGCCCCGGCGGCGGACTCAAATGTTCCCACTGGTCTGGTCTGGTCCCTCGACAGCGGCTCGGATGGAGCTCCGGTAGGGATGGCTTCATTGATCAATGTGCTCGTGATTAATCCGGATTGTAAATGTAGATTTCGCTCCAGATTATGGGCTCTAGTTCCGGAAACCCTGGCTCTAACTATCCCCGTGCTCAAACTTCCCAGGCCTGGAACTTCTTGCCTTGGAGAGGTTGAACATTGATCGATGATCAGTGCCTTGGGATGTTCCGATAGATAGCCCTTTCTGACTGTCTTGGATTATCGTCTCCGGACGCTTGATTCTTGTTACGAGTGATGTTGGTTTCATAATGGACGCTCTAGGATTTGTTTTGACAGCAGGGTTATCAACTACTTGCTGATGCTTCAATTTTGTCTCTGGCGGTGATTGAGTTCGAAATTCCCAGTAACCTACATGTTTGAACTTTGATAATCATAGACTCCTGCATTTCATTTCATCTTTGCAGTAACCAGTCTGCAAGAAATTTTTTTTTGTATGACCCTTGACTTGCCCACGAAAGAGCATCAAATGGTAACGTCATGAAGTGCTCCTGATGCTAGATGCCGGAAGACCTTGTCCACGAACGAATCCAAACCTGATGTCGCGTCCCTCACATCTACATGTTGCAGGGCCTTGGACATGTCGTAGCACACCCCGCGAGCGGTGTTCGTTGGCATTCTACGTCCATTTCACGACGAAGGAAAAGGGCAACGTATGAAAACCTCAGTGCAGGTTCTCGTCACCAGCAGCAGTGCGGCCGCAGACCGGAAAGCAATGAATCCCCACAGTACTTGGTATGACACACTCCCCTACCTATCAGCAAGCAAGCGCTAGATTAAGAGAGACGAAGCACTTAAGCATGTCCGTGTTGCCAGCAGGTCGGTGACGAAGGAGACCGTTTGAAAAGGTCAAACCCAGCTCCTCTTTCGATCGATCAACCACTTTGGCAAATTTCAACGCAGTGCGGTTCTCCACGCTCGTTCGTGCGCTGGATGACGATCAAAGGCAAAGTACCGAGTCTACTGGTTGAGCCTTCTTCCCATCATCGGACGATGCCCGTCATAATGATACTGAATTCGGTTAACCTGTCAACGGGGATCTCGCGTATCGAGGAAGGCGATGAACATCGAAGCTATCTCCGAATATGCCACCGACAAACATGAAACAAGTGGAGCTCCGTGATCTTATATCTTTATTCGCTTACGTCTCCTTGATTCACGAGGGTGCCACGTCCATACATCACAATCATCGATACACATCCATCTCTCGAGCCTTGCATTCCACAGTTATTCGTCTTGCCGTGGCTCATTGGTGCACCTGTTGCTCGTCCGACGTGTGTCTTTTGCAGACTACTACACCAGTTCCACCGGTTCCAGCCCACTGGCCGCTGTCAGTACAATGCAGAAAGCTACGAGTTAACGACGCTTGCGCCATTAGTATTTTGAAGCCACTCTGTGCTAAATCTCCTTATCGCCTCCGGAAGCAGAACTTTATCCGTACTCGGTCTTTGGTAAACGGCCGTACGACATTGCAACAGTAATAAGCAAGGATGCATGGAAATCAGAACCCAACTATCTGCATACATTGATGAGCCACTTTATCCGCATGTAGAAACGACAAACGACTACCTTGTTCTTTGCAGCTCATTCATCTCGGTCGCACGCCGACGTTGTCTCGCTCTCGCTGCTCCACTTCGTCCCACCCCCTAGCCTGTGCCAAGCACGCCTCCTCGTTTCATACGTCGCCCCACCACCTCGTTCTTCAAACGTCACTGGAACCACGTACAGACTATCGTTTACCATTGTTTGTCTTCTCGCTCGCGCAGCCAGTGTAGAGATCTCGATATCGACGAAAAAACACACGGGCAGGGCGAGCATTTCGGCGATTTGACGCGTTGCCCGACTCGAGTTGTACGAAGATGGGGTGTTGTGTGCTTCAGGCTGGAATTTCATCTGGAACGGGCTATGGAAAGGGGACGATATGCGCAACGCGATTGGAGATCCCTCTGTGTCGAGCTCAAGCCCGTACGCACCGTCTACCTCGACAGTCTGTCCACATCTGCGTGGGTCCCGTCAGCCATCAGAGTCGCTCAACTCGCGTTACTACCCTTCTCGATGGCCACGAAGTGCAGGCAACCAAATGAAGTGTCTTGGATCTGGGGATATATGCGGTGCACCCAGCGGGCGTTGGCGTTGTTGAAGGGGATGAAGGGGGCTCTGATCTCAGAGTCGGACTTGGACTTGGACGTGCCTCACAAATCGTCTTGTTCCGTGGGCTGAGGCGCGCCGCAGAAATGCTGTTGTACCGTGCCATGTGGCAAAGTCGTCAATAATGCGCGGCCATGCAAGTGCAACGTGCTCAGATTTAGGTAGATAATGAAACGCTTTGGCAACACGATATCTCCCTCGCACCCGCGGAAAGCAGGGGGCATGGGGCGCAAGTTACGAAGCCCAGCTCGAGCTCGTTTGCAAACATGTGCAGAAGCGGAACATCGAGGCAGACGATACGTACCAGAGTCGTTTTTGGTCACCGCGCCAATGCTGCCGCACGGACTCCAACTCATCTCCACTTCTGCGCCTCGCACGCACCCAATAGTTATAGGAAGACCCTGGTGGACACGAGCACTCGGAATGATCCGAAATCCCTCGGTTCACACGTCCGCACACCTGCAGGCAGTGCCCAAAAATGAAAAGCTGACGACAGCCAAGTAGCGCCATTGAGCCCTCGTCTTGCCATGACTCATCTGCTATTCGTGCTTGCCCATCTTGTCCTAGCCAACGCTTCCAATTCAACGGGATGTAGCTGCCCACAGCCCGTCGGCGGTGCGACAACGCGCAGCGTGTGGAGCATATTGGGCAGCTGCGCATTGACGCTACTGATCTGCATATGGCATGCAATCCATTTCGACATTTCTTACTCCAAGGACGAGTGGTACGAGGGACCGGTGGGACTCGTCCTATGGTCCATTTTTGCCCCAGAGGTAGTAATCATGGCTGCTATTCGGCAGTGGTGGGAGGCTCGTCGCAAGGTTATTACATTTCGTGGTACGTTATCCTTGGTGAATGCGCAGCAGCTGACAAATCCATCCGTCTCAGAGAAAGGGTATGAATGGTCAATGACCCACAGCTTCTTTGCGGAAATGGGTGGTTTTGTTTACTGTGACGATAAAGGCAAATCACGCACGATCAACTCCCTTGAATTCCTCGAGCTGTGTGAAGCAAACAAAATTGCAAATCCGCGCATTACAGTCAAGCAAATCAAAGCCCTAAGCAAATCGGATGCGCTGGGGAAGGCGATCTTTGTCATACAACTGCTCTGGTTCGCGCTACAGGTCATTGTTCGTGGTTCACACGGCCTCGCGATCACACTGGTTGAAATCGACACGGTCTCCGTGGCTGCGCTCACACTCATAGTCCTTTGGTTCTGGTGGGAGAAGCCACACCATCCACAATGTCCGCATATTTTTTACTATTTGGCTCCGGAGGTAGAGCCACATCCGCAAACGGACTCCGTCTTGTGAAATCGTTTTTATTTGACGTTGGAGAGGTCATACTGACATGACCATGTCATATCTAGGAAAACTGTATGGAAGGCGGAACCTAG
>JBBPLW010000327.1:0-19435 GCA_038089995.1 Tylopilus balloui
GGTTAATCGAGATTAGACCACAACATGTACATACAATACAGAGTGTATATAAGGAGGGCTCAAGCCTGGGAAACCCCCAGTCTTGTTCTCTTTCCTTTACCATCAACTTTCTCGGTGTTGAAGGCAGAGTTATTCTCACTGCGACTCGAATACCTCTGGAAACCATCTAGGACTTTCACTAGCTCTAGCTTCTACCCTTCCAGCCTTCAGGTAGTCTCCTTACTTGTTCTCGCAGAGTAAGTAGACCCCTTCGTTGGGTAGTCGCTTCAATAGGACCCAATGAGTTTTGGAAAGAATGGCAAAACTGAATCTTCACCTTTATTTAAAAAAATGCTCTTTTACCACTAATGAGATTAATTATTTGAGAATGATCATTAAGGAAGGGGAAGTTGCTATGGACCCTGTCAAGCTCCAAGGAATCTCATCATGGCCAGTACCTTCTAATATCAAGGAAGTATAATTATTTCTTGGCTTCATAAACTTTTACCATTGATTTCTCTTTCATTTCTCTGACATTGCTAGATCTCTTATTAATCTAACAAAGGAAAATGAACCCTGGAACTGGACCCCAGCCTGTGACAAGGCACTCCTTAAACTCAAAAAGACCTTAATGGCTGAACCTGTCCTCCACCTCCTTGATCTATCCAAACCTTTTGCTGTCACTACTAACACCTCTCTTGTAAGAATAGGAGGTGTCCTTTTCCAAACCAATGCCAATGGAAATTGACATCTATGTGTCTATCTCTTGTAATCCCTCCTCCCAGCTGAGAGAAATTATGAAATCTATGATAGAGAATTACTAGCAGTCATCCAAGCCTTGAAGGCTTGGCAATAGTATCTAGTCAGATCTTTCTTCCCAATTCAGGTCTTTACTGACCACAAAAATCTCACATACTTTAGACAACCACACAACCTTAATCATCAACAAGCTTGTTGGCTTCTAGATCTAGCAGATTATAACCTAAAAATGATCCATGTATCCAGCAAATCTCTTACAGGCCCTGATGCCCTTTCTCAATGGGCAGATCATTACCCTTCTGAAGAACATAACAACAAAGACATCATTATGCTTCCTTCCACTCTCTTTATATAAGTAATTGACATTGTCCTCCATGATAATATTTCCAAAGAATCTGCCAAGAATAACAAATTCCTTAATGTCCTTCAATCTCTAGACAAATCTATCCTCACATCATTTTGCTCTCACCTCTCTGATTGATAGATTTCTGATGGCATTTTAACTTATCAAGGATGCATCTACATTCCTCCTACTGGCACTCTCAGAAAGGACATCCTACTTCAATGCCATGATCATGAATCTGCAGAACATTCTGGTTATCTAAAAAATTGTCACTATGGAATATTAGTGGCCTGGTCTCACTCAATTTATCCACAAATATGTGGAAGGATGTGCTATCTGTCAGCAATCAAAAACCAACACATATCCCTCCATTTCCCCTTTAACCCCAATTTCTTCACATGCCACATACTCTTTCCAACAGATTTCATGTGATCTAATCACTGATTTACCTTCCTCTAATGGCTATGACTCTCTTTTGGTCATGGTAGACCATGGACTTACAAAGGGAATAATCCTATGCCCCACTATAAAAACTGTTATGGTCAAAGGAATTGCCTCCTTCTTTTTCCTCAAGGTCTACCTCTAGTTTGAACTTTATAATAAAATTATTTCTAATCATGGACCCCAATTCACTGCTTGGTTCACAAAAGAATTAGGCCAGTTATTAAATTATAACCTATTTCTCAGCACTGCATATCACCTGCAATTGGACAGAGAAACTGAATGAGTAAATCAGGAAATTGAAACATATCTCCAAATCTATTGCAGAAATAACCCAATCTCATGGGCAGATTTCATTCCTCATGCCAAATTTGCACACAATCATTGCTTGCATTCTATAACCAGCAAGTCTTCATTCTACTTGATGATGTGTTATAAACCTGTTTCTTTACCCTCTGTTCTTCCCTCTTCCCCTCTTCCTGCCACAGATACTAAACTCAAGAACCTTACTACTACTCAACAAGAAGCTCTCACTACCCATGAACTCGCTAGACAAACCATGGCAGCAAGAACTAAAGGAAAGTTTACTCCATTCTCAAAAGGAAATAAAGTTTGGTTGGAAGCATGGAACTTGAAATGCCACACCCTTGATCTGAAGTTCACTTCAAAATGAGAAGGACCCTTTGAAGTTATGCAAGTTCTATCTCCCTTATTATACAAACTCTGACTTTCCACATCCTGGAAGATCTATCTAGTCTTCCATGCTTCTCTATTATCACTCTATCACAAAAATAGCATACACAGGCTGAACTTCCCAAAACCACTGTCTTTCTTGATAGAAGGTGAAAAAGAATATAAAGTGAAGCAGATATCAAAACACCGAACACATGCTGGCTGCACCTCCTTCCTAATATGTTGGAGGGGCTATACTGTGAAAGAAGATTCTTGAGAACCCAAATCCAATCTTCACCACTCCAATTCTCTTCTTAATGCTTATAAGTCTCATTTCCCTTTTACATTTCCTCAGTCTTCTATTACTAAAAAATCTCACAAAACCTCTCTTCACTCTTACTGACAAATTTTAAAATGTCTTCTTTATCTTCTTATGTTTCCTCTTCTCTGTTGTCTTCCTCCTCTATGTCTACTGAAGCAGGTTGGCAACAACCCACCATTCCTATTCCCCCACCAAGATCATACATCACACAATCTGCTACCCAATCTGATCTTCCAGTCACCATGGAACTTCCTCCTGCCACTTATTACTTTCATGACAATATCCTCTTTGAACAAGACATTAACCTTATGTTTAGGATAATGAGAGATTCCAGGCTTGCTATTCCCATTGGGGCTTACCTCAACATGGCATTACCTCTCTACACTCTATATTAAGCCTTTTTGCAAACCTCTTACCTATCCATCATCATTTCTATCCTCTCTATGAGCAAGGTACCCCCTACTATAATCAATGTCTTATCAAACATTCATCATGAAATCATCAGTCATCTTAGCATCACACTCCATCAGCTAGAGATGGATACTTTCCTTAAAGACTTAGACTGGTATCTATAGGAAGTTGTTGGATCCACCAATATCCCTTATCTTGTCATAGACATCCCCTCCAGAATGAACATTGTCCCTTCTGCTTTCTCTTCCCCAGTAGATAATGAAGAACTAGCTGTAATTGAAAGGATTGAATGCATGTATTTTCTCTCCCCTCCCAGATTCAATTTTGCATTATCCTAAGACAACCCTAGATATCATGAAGTATATTACTCATGCAAATGCCTGGGGCATATTTGCCTCAATTGCCCAGTGTACCAATGCCAAACCTGTATTCATTGAAAACCTAGACATCCCCAATATACATGCCCACTTCGGAGGCCATGCCGCCCTACACTTCACTCTAGCTTGTTCTTGTAAGAGGATATATGTGCCCATCCTTATCTGCCTCACCATACCAACTGCAGGCAATTATCCAAACACCTGCAACAAATTAACTGTCATGTCAATCAAATCTCATCTGAAGAGAACACCCTCATCCAAGAAGAGGACTTTAACCCCATCACAGAGGCCAACATCTCTAGCTCTCCTATCTATAACTTTTTATATTAACTGGTGGGCTTCTCTTCCTGACCCTTGGAACTTTTGAGTTGCCTCTGGCATAGCTTTGGTATACAAAGGGAGTAATGTCACAACTTGTACACTTATCTTACCTTTTTCCTGTATTACTAAGACCAGTTACAACTTGTTCACTCATCTTATCTTTTTCCTGTATTACTAAGACCAGTTACTTCTTTTCAATCCATATAACCAGTCTTGCCATTCCATTACTCATTTCTGATTACTCATTTGTTCTTAAATCTTTCATAACATTCCATTGCTCAGTCAGTGATGATGTCAATCATGATATCATAATTTTCCCTTTCAGTAACCTTCTAGTACTTTCTATGCCTACCCTAAATCTTTTGATATCTATTTAAACCAGTAGATACAGTCTATATTTTCCAAGCTAAATCTACTTGAATTTGGCTCTAACTCTTCATCACTTCACCTGAAGCTCCTTAGATCTCTAGTGGTCTTCAGGCTACCCTTGAGTACCTGCTAGACATTACCACCTAGTAGACAACCCCTAGGAAGTTACTTTGTCACTACAGAGGAAATCCCATGTAGTTAACATCACTCATACTCTCACCCTCATCCTTGTGTTGGATCTTGAGTTCACAACCTAACAAGTCATAACAGAAAACCCATAAGAAGATAGAAGTAGCCTTAGAAGATGCTAGAGGGAGGATGAAATCACAAGCTGATAAAAGAAGATCAGATGCACCAGAGTATACCATTGGAGATAAAGTGTGGTTATCAACAGATGACCTCAAACTTCTATATACCACCAAAAAGCTTACCCAGAAATGGATAGGCTCCTATGAGATCATTAGCATCCTACCCAATGCCATAAAACTTTGAATTCCCAAATCTGTCCACATCCACCTGATTATCAATGTATCACATGTCAAACCTTATTGGAAACCACAAGAGAAACAAACTGTTCCTAGACCAGATGCCATTACTGTCAATCAGAAAGGACATGAGAAATTCAAAATAGACTATATCACAGGATCTCATGTGAAAAAATAGAAGCTAGAGTATCTGGTCCACTGGAAGGGCTACAGTGAAGCTGATGGAACATGAAAACCAGCAGACAATTTATCCCATGCTCAGGACATTGTTAATGACTTCCACCACCTTAACCCCTCCACCTCCCATAAACTCTGTGATATTACTACCAAAGATTTCATTTCTCTCTTTGCTTCTAGAGGTGACAATTATACCTGATATACTGCAACTTATCTGGAATATGAGCCCTAGAAGGAGGATAGTGTTGTATACTTAGTACCCTAATTTTTCATTTTTTAACTTAACCACTTTACCCATGCAAAACTGCTACCTGTGAAAATACACAAGCTCATTGGACTCCCCATCTTTCAGGGTCACATGACTAGTAGCATGTGCCCATGGCAAAACCTTGCCATCTTTATTCACTACTATTACTTAATTCCAGTAAGTCTATCCCAACAGACTTTTGGTCTGTGTGCACTTCACAAGTCTATATAAACCATAGCACATCACATGTATTCACTAGTTGAATCCATTTGTTCATTTGGGCTCTTCCCTGTGTGGGTCAGCCTTGAGTCCAAGTGTGACTTCTTATATATCTATCTACTTTCTGCTTTTTCCCTTTTCATCAAGGAGTCTAGAGTCTGGAATACCTTACTTAGTATTAGGTACCATTTTAGTGTCACCCCAGTAGCTGAAGGGCTATGGATGCAGATGTTGACTGTTCAGGGCAATAGATGATACTCCTCTTTCTCTTCCTCTTTTGCTGTGGTTTTGCCTTTGGCCTGGAAGTCATACACCTTGCCTTAGGTCAATTCTAGTACCTCTCATTTGGTAACTAGGTATTAGAGGTAACCCATAACAGGACTGACAGAATAGTGAAGATTGTTTGCTGAGGTAGTGGAGTAAGTCAACAGCTGTCAATGAATGATTCAACTGATATTACATCAGGTATATTGTCACATGGGATATGTATAACTCTAAGACTATGAGGTGAATAGTATGATTCTTGAGTGGGTATTAAACTTCTTGATTCACATCTAGGCAAGGATTGAATGACTGTCATATCATGGCCAGGTACTGGAATTGGTGAACACAACCCAGACATTGGTGTCAATAGTATTACCTGTTCATTGGGCTCTTCAACATGATGAACAAACTAACCTAGACCAGTTAACAGAAAGAATGGGATCTATGTATTGCAACTCTGGAATTGATACTCCTTCCCATCCACAGAGTACTAAGGAAAAAATGGGAGAGTAAATACTAGATGACTATTTGATTTCAGGGATTATTGGAGGCTGAGGGCCTTCTGGGAAAATCACATATTATTAGCAGGAACTACTAGTGTCATGGTAACTCTAGGAGTAGGAGGGACTTGCAGAACAATGAAAGTTAAACCAGATGGCTGCCCTGCCTAAGGCTGAGAAAAAAGAATACCTGCAAAAAATGAAATGCTAACATTGAAATCACAATGAACAAGGTATTTGTGCCAACCTGGTCCTATGCCAATACCTAAATGGCTCAAATCCTCCCTCAATTAATCAATACAAGCAGTAATGCCTTGCAGCTCAGCTTGTCAATCTTGTACATCTCTTGTAAGCCAATCATTGAGATCACTCATGTACCTCAATCAGTTCACACTGCTGATCCACTGTCACAAGTTATGCCAGCTAGTGTTCCTATCAACATGAGTATCATAACAGCCTAAGATCATTTTTTGAGATATATACTCACAGAATTGCCATCAATATGTCAAATAGTAGTAGTTGAACAACAGTCTAAAGATTTATAAATCAGTCCCCTTAGAACTGAGCTCATGCATGAAGAAATGTTGGGCTTTATCATGATATGCTTGACAAAGTCCCTGGTCAACTATCAAAAGTGTTTGGAGGGCATAACAGATGACAGGGGTAGATACATAAAGAGAGAATGATACATGAGATAGTGGACCAGCAGTTGGACTGCTCACTGATTAATTTAAACTGTTAAGATGGTGGCTGGGAAATGATTTTGACCATGGGTATACATGAAAGATACTAGACTAAGAAGTGGGTAGTCAATATAGCCTATCTAAGAAAGAAGGAGGGAATCTACACCTGGCAGTGACATGCTTGGTGGTTAGAATTGGTGACTTCCTGGTTTTCTGCTGTCAGGGTCATTTGAATGGAAGAATTGTGGTCATTCATGTGCTAGAGTAGTGATGTGTTAAATATGAGGGAAATGTATAACAGAAGATGCTTGCCATTGTATGGATCCATGTAGTCATCTGAAGAAAGTCCTAGAGATGTGTAGAGAGCATAAGGGTTGCCTTAAAACATGATAGGAAGTGAAGAACATGCAATAGAAAAGCATAATGAGAATTGACAAGAGAAATATGCTAAGAAATGAGATTGAATACATGGTGATCCAAGAAGCAGTTGACATAGAATCCACAGTATAAATCTAAAGAATTGTCATGGGTTATATAATCTGAAATATACTTGATACCAAAAATTGGAAGAAGATGGACATTGTGAATGATGCTTTCTATAGGAATAATGGCCATGTGTTTTACATCATCCTCAAATTATGGGAATATCATACACATCCCTGTCAGCTCATCCAGCTCATCTGCAAGGCATTTGAACCAATGGATGAGTGCACAAGAATATATTTTACCATTTATGTAAGGAAATGAAAAGAAACAGAGTACCTATGCAACTTCCATGCTAAGCATACCATCAAAGAAAGTATCCATGCTAACAAGCACATAGTTGTATCATGATACACCACCATGCCAAGATGGGTTAGCATGGATCTGTTCTCTGTGGAGGTCATTGAACCCACTTAGGTAACTTGGGGCCATGAATGTAGCCACTGCAGAATTTACAACCTTCACCTTTATCAGATCTAGGAGTTGAGTACAGCAGTGAGCAGAACCAAATAGCAAGTTGTTATCAAGTTGTTGTGATAAAAACTGCCTGACAAGAATGGACAGGTTCAGAATTCCCAGCTTGATGGAGAGGCCAGAGATAGTCTTCATGTGGCCATAAGCTTATATTAATTGAAATGAGTCCAAATGGTTACACATGAATAAGGTAGTGTCAAGCTCACCTGATGTCTAAGCAAGCTTAATGTCTAAATGTGCTAGTCCAAGGGATTCATGAACTGCACTAGCCTCATCTTCATCCAGCTCCACATCATTCTATTGTGTTGGGGACTGAGCAGGTAAGATAGTAGCTGTGGAGTTCACAGTCAGTAGATAGGCAAAATAAAGATATTGTTGTTACATACCATGCAATGCCAATGGTACCAACATATCATGTGTCTTGAAGTTGGCATGGGCAGTGGCCAGCTAGAATAGGTAAATATTTGCCTGTAGAATTTATTTAAGATCATTGTTCTTGCCTGAACAGTGCCAGGATTTTTTTACTATGATAATATGCTTTGATTTGATTATTGATGTGGATACACCATTTGGTGTGCTGAAGAGCTGAATCAATGATTCGTAATGGGTAAGGGAGTGCTGGCAGGGGAGAGAAAAATTGTTACAAACACCAACTTCCCAAAAAATCTCATAATACTAATGGATGTGATTAAGTACATGCCTTAGGTCATGCAAGGACTTCTCATAGATAACACTGCACTAGACAATATAATAAATTTTGAGGAAAGCACAAACTATCTATATCATATGTATCACTTGGGACATGTCCCTCAATGGCAGGTAGATAGACCTGTTGTTGTAAATATCAATGAACAGGGAGGGATTGAATAAACTTGCCTTCATCAGCACCTCTGAATTATTCCTGGTCCACTAGATGAAACCACAGCCATCTGGAAATTGCTGTAGTCCAGAAAATAGAGAAATGCTTAGTGATAGTGTCAAATCAATATTCAAACAGAAGTTCAAGGGGAAGAGACCTACTAGTAATCAATATCAGCTAATTATTCTTTTGCACCAGCCTTTCCATATCTGTATTCCAAAAATTTTGCAACCCAATCAACAAGATAATCTTTAAATGTTCCTTTCACCAGTTGGTAAAGAATATTGGGTGCAATAAGTTAGCAGATGTTGACATGAGACAAGTGATGCATAAATAACTGAAACAAGATCTTCAACTGAGTAAAATGGAATAAAGGAATATACAGTACTGTGATGCTGACATTAATGCCCCAATCCTCCCATGCCATGGTAGGAGTAGTCTCCTCAGCAATCACATTCATCAGTTTGATAGTTCATAGAAGTCCTTCTTCATCAAGGTTATTAGGAAATGCAATGCATCTAGAATGAGAAAATAGTACTAATGTCCATTGCCAGGGTGATAGACTCACCTTCCACACCAATTCTGAACAATGCCAGATATCAGTACCTGTTTGGGGTAATCAGCAATGTAAGAGCCAACTCCAAAAATGACCTGGTGGTATCAATTGTCAGAGTACTATAACAATTCAGGTCTCATTATCACAGGTCTGAGGGATGCAAGTATTTATGATATCACAACATGGAATAACTGCTTCTTGAACTATTGATATATAGGGTTATCATATTTTTTTGCTACTGTGTGAAATCAATGGTCATAATGAGAGATAAGAGTGAGACTACAAACTTTTTGGAATGGCTAGAAATGTCAACAGCTCAACTCCATTGCCATGCACCCATTTGATGTTGTTGTGAATGTTCTTGATTGACATGTATACTGGCCAATAATCTTGCTAGCTGGTTCCTACAGTAATGGTCAATTTATTGCTATCTAAAATAATAGAAACAAATATTACACCATGTGTGCATACATTCTACAAAATATTATCCTATTTAGATGTTTAAGATAGACATCAAACAGACCATGGAGATGGGCAACTCACCACCTATGTCCATGCCCAGTTACCTGACATGAGATGTTCATATTGGTGAGTGTTATTAGTGTATGTGAAGTCCTAGTAAGGGACATAGTCAACACAATCATCAAATCTAGGGTTTGACAACATATCCTACACAAGGTGATCAGGGAACCAATAGAAGAATTCATATGCCTTGGACATCCAGGATGGTATAGTTTCTAAGGGACACTCTCCATTGTACTGTAACTTAAAGCTACACCACAGGATATCATCTAGTATCATTGCATCAATGGTGACATAGAGTTCTTTGTGATCAACATATGGGAAGTGACCTCCTGTGAAATCATCCCCTAGGGAATGACCCCAAAGGTTGTAGAGTTCATCTATATTATCTACTGAAAGTTTGACTCATTTGAAGATGAACTTGATGATCTAAAACCAGAGATGGTCCTCATAGGTATCCCAATCATCCAGACTCTTTTCAGGTAAAGACAGAGCAGGTAAATGGGAATCAATCAGATTTCCACTTGTATCATACATTTACATGTAGCCTAAAATATCATTAGTTGATGGCAATGTTAGTTGTGTTGCATATTTGTGAGTTTGTCATGATAATCTCAGAGAGTACCAGCCCCAGCTGTGTAGTCAGTCAGTGTGATATTATTAGCTCCTATTTTTCATTTTTAACTTAGTCACTACACTTGTTCAAAGATGCAACAAGTCTTGTTGGACTTTAACTTTTCATCTTTATAGCCATGTGATTAGTAGCATGTGACCATGGCAAAACCTTGCCATCTTTATTTGCTACTATTACTTAAAACCAACAGGATCACACCAGATAACTTTTGTATTAAGCTTAGGACATCTTATCTTAGATCTTTCTTTTTTGGCTTTATTTCCTTTTTCAGATTTCTTATCTTCAAACATAGCATGGTCTATGCGCATGTAGCTAGGCTATATAAACCCTCACATACTACATGTATTCACTAGTTGAATCCTCTTGTATTATTCAAGAACTCCCAGTATTGAGCCTCTGTTACGATTCATTCCTCTTGTTTCTCATTGACTATGACTTAGTCCTACCTTGACTCTGGGTTCAAGTCCCAGCAAGTACAATTCCTTTTACTTGTATTTCTGATGGAACCTTTTCACCTTTCGATCTTCTTTTCCAGAAGGTTCCATCGCCTTCCTGCATTTCCTGTTCTATTTTTACTTTTATGCTTTGTCAGAACTTTAGTCATCACTCTCACGCCTGCCCTAAAGTGCCCTCTTTCCTATATAAACCTGCTGTCTATATCATAGTTGGTATCTTGTTCTTTTCTTAGAATTATCACCATCTTCTTTGGAACCTCTTGGTTAAAGTCTGAGAACCCTTGACGTTGTTCGAGACAGCCTTGATGACTCCTTGTCACTCGTCTCCTTGGGTGCTTTCGCCACCTTGTCCTTCGCCCCTCGTATCCTTGGGCTTCGTCGCCATCCTTGAACACTCGTCATTCGTATTAAGGACTACGCTCGTACCTACCTGGCACGAACATAACAAAAGAACAAGATCGTAACCTGGGCTATCCTTGGTATAGTCCCATACTCTCACAACGTCGTTCTTACCTAGTAGTTGGCGTTCTTCGCCGACTAACCCTTCGTCCAATTCCGAGGTACCCACCAAGGAAGAAGAAACCCTTGACCTCAATGTCCTAGTTCCTACTCAAGAGGAACAATCTACTTCGCTTGACCTCGCACATCAGCTATCGGCATCTCTAATCATCCCTCGTCCTCCTACTCCACCTTCGCCTACTCCCATCGCCCACCAACCACCTCACTTTCCTATACTCCCTCTCCCTCGCCAACCTATTCCCCCCAAGATGGTCTCTAGCAAACCAGTAGAACTCCACATTGGTACCCCCAATGCTTACAATGGTTCATATGAAACGGCCATCCCTTGGCTCAACTCTGTGCAGTTCTATCTTCACGTCAACTCAAAAGTCTACGACACGGATGATAAACAAATCGCCTTCGCCCTTTCATACATGACAAAAGGATCCGCCCTATCGTGGGCCAATACCTTCCGCCAGAAAGCCATATCTGGCATAATGTTAACCTTAGAAACCTTTGCAGACTATGTAAAGGAGTTCAAAACTGCGTTCAAATACCAAGATACTATCAGCAATGCCATCTCATGGCTTGCAACCAAATGCATGATCCCGAAGAAGGATGGAACTTTCTCACCGAATCTTACTGAATACATCGCTGAGTTCCGGAATAAAGTTGTTCAGGCTCAGACAACTGACAACGATATCCTCATCAGGTTCTTTGCCGCAGGTATTCCTACAAAACTAATGACTAGGATCTATTCGATGGATAAAGTTCCATCTTCCATTAACAATTGATATGAGAAAGCCGTCCATTTCCAAACCCAATATGAAAGAGCGCAAGAGGTCATGAAGAGGAATCAATGACCTTCTTACTCTATGTACTTTCCCCACAGGAACAACAACTACTCAGCTCAGAAACCCGCAAAAGACCCAAACGCCATGGACGTTGACACTGTCAAGGTGTCCAAATTAACTCTCGAAGAAAAGAAGCGATGCATTGAAAAGAAATTATGCTTTCACTGTAGGAAACCTGGCCATTCGGCCACCAACTGCCTGACTTTTGGTTCACAGGGAACATCAAGGTCTGCTCCGGCAGAGAAACGTACCCAACGGGTACATGACGACGAAGACACTCTGAAACTAGAAGAAGTTGACGATGAAGATGACGGTTTTGGAGTCCGACGCATCAATTTCTCAAAGGATTTTTAATACAGGAGCCTCGATCGATGTGAGCCACTCCTTCTGTAAAACGTGTAACTATACCTTTGGTCACTAAAGCAATACAGATCCCAGTACAAGTGATTGAACCCTCGCACACATTGAAAACCATCAACACCTGTGCCCTTATCAATAGTGGTGCTGATATCAACTGTATAGATTGGGGCTTTGTCCACAAACATCGCCTACCCACTGAAACTCTCAAAGAACCTCTATGAGCCAGAAATGCCGATGATTCAATCAACAAAAGAGGTACCATAACCAAGTCATCCACTTTATTCCTAAATATTGAGGGAATTGCTCACAAAGTGATGTTCCATGTCATGTCTCTAGGACGTGACAACATTATTTTAGGACTTCCTTGGCTCAAGAAAGTCAACCCCACCATCGAATGGACAAAGATAACTATATCCATTGAAGAAAGTACTGATGAGTCGAAAGAGCTCTACTCGTCGCACTCCCTCGATCTCTCCCATCACGATTCTCTCCTCCACCACTGCCGCCCACCACCGCAATATATCCATGTAGACTCAATAACTGTTAGACCTCTATGATGACAAGGTAGATTACGCTTCAACTGAGGGAGGAGCTCACGAAGAGACGCAACGTCCTCAGGCGAATGGTTGTTGACGAAGGTATTGCAAGGGATTCCCACATGAAGGGACTAAGTCCTAGAGGCAGATAGCTCTCAAGGGGATCAAGTCGACCAGGAAGCGAGGTAGAATTGAAAAGAACAAGATTGAAGTTTACATGAGTTCGTCTACCGGTATTTATACGAGTATGGATGATCGAACGTCATGGAAGGACGAAGAACAAACTTAGCTAATCTGTGGGGATTGGGGACACGTAGATAATGCGAGAGAATTATCTAATGGAGGTGAAAGTCCGCAAAGAGAAGAAATGATAAACCCTGGTTGATTGGAAGGGAATAGCGGAAAGTGAACAACCTAGGGGTCAAGGAAAAGTACACGATAAGAGAACGGACCTACGATGAGTAACCATCGTGTAGGGTAAGAGCGACGAGCTCCGGTCCATATATGTCTCCAAGTGAGAAGTGTAATAAGGAAAAGACGAGGAAAAAGATAGTCAATCGTAACAATAACCGACGGACGGCTCTTCGATTACAACAAATGGATGGATGAGTCTAACTACCTAGAGAGCACCTATGAAAATCACATAGGTTATGACATCATCAGATGACAATCAACCTCCCCCTATGGCCCAAAGACATTAGAACGTCTCCTTCGTTGTGGAGCATGTTTTGTTCCAACTCCCTCTGTCGTTATTAAACGCCTCACCCAAGCGACGGAACTTGCCATTGCCCATGAAACCTTAAAACCCAAGATAACCCTCCCTGCGAAATACTCGGAGTTCTCCAAAGTCTTCTCTAAAGAATCCGCAGAACACGTACCACTGTCTCATCCCTATGACCACGAGATAAACATGAAAGAATCATTCGTTCCAAAGATAGGAAAGATCTACCCCTTATCCCCAGATGAATGAAAAGCCACCGATGACTTTGTCGATGAACACTTAGCGTCTGGGAAGATCCATCCTTCCAACTCCCCCTAAGCGTCTCCATTCTTTTTTGTCAAAAAGAAGGATGGCAAACTCTGACCCTGCCAAGACTATCGATACCTGAATGAACATACAGTTCGCGATGGTTATCCTCTTCCCCTCGTCGGCGACCTTCTCAACAAACTCAAGGGAGTCAACATGTTCACCAAATTCAACGTTCGGTGGGGTTATAACAACGTAAGAATCAAAGATGGCCACCAATGGAAGGCGGCCTTTATTACCCACTGAGGGCTGTTTGAACCCACAGTAATGTTCTTCGGACTCATGAATTCGCCTGCTACGTTTCAGCGATTCATAAATGACTCCTTCCACGATATGATAGCAGAAGGATGGCTGGTTGTGTATATGGACGATCTCTTGATCTTTTTCCCAGATGACATTACTCACCAGGAACATACCAAGCACGTCCTTCAACGGATGAAAGAACTCGACCTCCACTTATGCCTCGAAAAATGCAATTTTAATGCTACCAAAGTTGACTACCTCAGTATGATCGTATCGCTGGGGAAGATTTCCATGGATCCTGTTAAACTTGATGGCATCGCTAAATGGCCAATACCCACCAAGGTTAAAGATGTCAGATCATTCTTTGGCTTTGCCAACTTCTACCGTCGTTTTATTCCTAACTACTCCCAAATCGCTCGACCTCTTATTGACCTTACAAAGAAATCAAGTTCTTGGTCTTGGTCCTCATCCTGTCAAGAAGCGTTTGACACGCTTAAATCTCTTTTTCTTGCCAAGCCCATGCTAGTCATGCCTGACCTGGCCAAACCCTTTGCTATCGTTACCGACACCTCTAAATTTGCATCTGGAGGTATACTTTTACAGACCGACGAAAACAGGGAATGGCACCCCTGTTCCTATCTCTCCCAATCATTCGGACCAGCCGAACGGAACTACGACATCTATGACTGAGAACTCCTTGCTATCCTACGAGCCCTCAAAGCTTGGAGACATTACCTCCTTGAATCTCAATTCCCTACGTAGGTCTTCACTGACCACAAAAATCTCACGTATTTCAGATCGGCTCAAACTCTCAATTGCTGTCAAAGCTGATGGCTTTTAAACCTTGCCGATTTTGATCTAAAACTCATTCATGTTCCGGGCTGCACTTTAGCCAGCCCTGATGCCCTCTCTTGCCGACCCGATCTCCTACCCGCATCCAACCTTGACAATGACGAGATCACTCTTCTTCCTCCCTCCCTTTTTGTCAACGCCATAGACACTGCTCTTGCGGAACACATCACCTCCCACTCCACCAAAGATCCTCTTGTCCTTCAATGTCTTCAGGCCCTCAATGATGAAATCTCTTCTGCTTTCAAATCCCGTCTTGCTGATTGGAAGATGCTTAATGGTATGCTTACCTATAAAGACTGGGTCTACGTTCCTCCCACCAGCACCCTCCGCCATGACATCCTCCGTCACTGCCACGATTATGAAACCACGGGTCACCCCAGCTATCTTAAAACCTGACAACTTGTTGCAGCCAAATTCTGGTGGCCAGGTCTTGCTTCCTACTGCTGGAAATACGTCCAAGGCTGTGCTGTGTGCCAGCAACACAAGGCCAACACACACCCTACCATATCCCCTCTTCTTCCTATTCCCTCCGCCGCCTCTTGTCCCTTCCAACAGATCTCTTGCGATCTCATCACCGACCTTCCTCTTTCGCAAGGCTTTGATTTCCTTTTGGTCGTGGTCGACCAAGGGCTTACTAAGGGGGTAATTCTATGCCCCACAAAAAAAACTATTACCGCTGAAGGGGTCGCTGACCTCTTCTTTCACAAAGTTTATCTCAGATATGGCCTTTATGAGAAGGTCATATCCGACAGAGGTCCCCAGTTCACATCTACCTTCGCTCGAGAGCTAGGCAAACTATTAGACTATGAACTCACACTCTCAATGGCCTACCACCTGCAGACCAATGGAGAAATGGAACGGGTCAATCAAGAAGTCGAGACCTACCTTCGGATCTTCTGCAGCAATAATCCAACCTTGTGGGCCGAAAAGATCTCTCACGCAGAATTCACCCACAATCACTGCCCCCACTCCATCACGGGAAAGTCCCCATTCTTTCTCACAATGGGCTATGAACCCCATGCCCTTCCTTCTTTAATCCCCGAATCTTCTATTCCCGCTGCTTCTTCCCACATTAACACCCTTATCGCAGCACAAGAAGAAGCCATTGCCGCCCACGATCTAGCACGGCAAACCATGAAAGCCCGTTCCCGTCATTCCTTTGCCCTGTTCTCTAAAGGAGACAAAGTCTGGCTTGAAGCCAGAAACCTCAAACACAATATTGCTAACCCAAAATTTGCTCCAAAACGGGAAGGGCCGTTCACTATCACAAAAGCCTTATCTTCAGTCTTGTATCAACTCTGTCTTCCAAAGATGTGGAAGATACATCCCGTGTTTCACGCCTCCCTTCTGACGCCATACAGAGAAAACGAAGTCCATGGGAAGAACTTCTCTATGCCACCACTGGACCTTATAGACAGTGAAGAAGAATACGAAATTGAGAAGATAATATGCCACCGCGGAACACTGAAATCCCGCTCCTTCCTGATCTGATGGAAGGGATACTCTGCCGAAGAAGACTTGTGGATCCCTGAATGGGACTTAAAACATGCAAGTGCCGCCTTAAACGACTATAAAAAGGCGAATCCCAAAGTTTTCTCTGCCATCGCCACTAGACGATAAACCACCATGTCCTCTGTTACCTCTCCTTCTTCCGTTTCTTCATTTAATGTATCCATTGAATCCCCTTCACCCATTTCCTCTATTGACCCGCAATTACTTTCCCGAATTACTTCTCGTCCCGCTACCCCCGCTTCCAATGTTGCTGAACCAGGCTGGGGTGAATGTTCACCATTCCCAGAACTACCTCCTGTCTCGGTGGCCACCACCCCGATTGGTATTCATTCCATCGAGGTTCCCCTCTATGCTTATCGTCTTTGGGATGACTTTCCTAGCGAAGCAGACATTCATCGGTTCAAAGATTTTATTAGAGACCCAGGACTTGCCATCGCTATCGAATCGCACCTAGACCCCACCAGCCCCCTCCACACCCTCTATCGGGCCTTCCTCCAAGTCATGCGCATTAACCATGTCTGGGTAGCCCTGCCTGACACCCCCATACGTCCATTCCTTAGTTCTCTCCTGAGCAGTATTGACATAGAAGTCGAATCCACCCTCATCATCGCTCTCTACCAACTTGGCATGTTCAAGTTCCTTATCAACTTAGATCGTTACATGCGCCAATTGGCTGGCGGCCATCGTGATCACACTCATCGCTATCCCCACGTCCCATCTGCTTCTTCCTCCCCTCTCGAACCTGATGAACTCACTCTTGCAGAATGTGTAGATGCTCACTGGACAGGAGGACGAGGCACTATTCCTTTGACCTGCAATCACTCTCGCTACTATGAAGCATGTTATCATTGCCATCACTTGGGCCATATTCGTGCAAACTGCCTCTATTATCAATGCCCCCTTTGCCACACATGGGGTCCTGGTCATGCACAGAATGCTTGCCCTCATCGCGCCAGGCGAGTTAACTTTACCACTCCATGCTCTCACCACTCATCTTCATCCTCTTCCTCATCCTACTGTTTCATCCACCATGTCCCAGCTCCTGCCACATGTGTCCCCTCTCCCACAGACCCATATGACGAAGACTTTGACCCCACCTGGAATGAGCTGTCGGGTTCCCCAGGCTATGCCCAAATTGACTTGTAGTAAACTTCTCTGGAGTTTCAGTTTAGCGAGGGAGTAATGTTACGATTCATTCCTCTTGTTTCTCATTGACTATGACTTAATCCTACCTTGACTCTGGGTTCGAGTCCCAGCAAGTACAATTCCTTTTACTTGTATTTCTAATGGAACCTTTTCACCTTCCGATCTTCTTTTCCAGAAGGTTCCATCGCCTTCCTGCATTTCCTGTTCTATTTTTACTTTTATGCTTTGTCAGAACTTTAGTCATCGCTCTCACACCTGCCCTAAAGTGCCCTCTTTCCTATATAAACCCGCCGTCTGTATCATAGTTGGTATCTTGTTCTTTCCTTAGAATTATCACCATCTTCTTTGGAACCTCTCGGTTAAAGTCTGAGAACCCTTGACGTCGTTCAAGACAGCCTCGACGACTCCTTGTCACTTGACTCCTTGGGCACTTTCGCCACCCTTGTCCTTCGCCTCTTGTATCCTTGGACTTCATTGCCATCCTTGAACACTCGTCATTCATATTAAGGACTACGCTCGTATCTACCTGGCACGAACGTAACAGCCACCTTGAGATCAGGTGTCAAGTAACCCACCACTTACTTCATATCTCCTCTCTCTCTATGCTTGTTGCTATGAAATTGTGAGGACACCACCAAGACTCCATACCTTAGCAGACACCCTCTTTTTATATGGGTAAGTGTCAAGCTGTGGGAGTAAAATCTCATAGGACCCACAATAGTGGCATGCACTGGATTTATAGTATTTAGCGTACTCTTTTTCCCCCTCCTCTTCCTCATAGTTGGCTGTTATAACTCATACATTCACATTATGTTACAATTTTGATCTCTTTCCACTATACTCTTCTCATTCAGATAGAATGATTATACTCATTAGGATCAAATCCTTTCTTCCTTTGATTCAACTGATTCTCATTTCATACCTTTGCTCTACAAATCTCAGGCTAAGCCCTTTTTCTTCTGATCTTCTCATCCAAAGGCTTAACCTATCAATCGTTCTCTTAATCAATCTCTGCTTCATATCAACAGATTTACCACTCCTCTAAGTGATTCTCCTTATGTTGTTTACATGTTCCCATTTATCACTTTTCCCATCTTCTGATTTGTTTCCACCCTTGCCCTAAAGATCAGAGCCATGCACTATATATATTGGTCTCTCACATTGTTCATCTCTTGATCTCATTCTATGCTCTTATATGATTTCATCTTGAAATGTACCTGTAATATACTCATTCCTTGTTGTATTTGCATGAGGACTGACTTAGCCTAACCAGAAATCTCTCTCTCTCTAGCAAGTTCAAGGATGTTGAGCCTCTTTGTGAGTACCTCCCTTGGACCAACATCCCAGCCATATTGAGAGGGATCATCTGCATAACAAAAGAACAAGATCCACCCTGGCTACTCCTCTTTAGAAGTAGGACATACCCCCAGTGACCATCACATGGTATTGAAGCCCCAGAGACTCAGACAAATCTGACAAGGATTTCTCTTTGACCACAAATAACTCTAGAACCCTACATCCCATGGAACTGCAGAAGGATCCAACCCTTCACCCTCAAGTAACCCTAGAACCATCATTCCTCAAAACCCTAGACCCAGCACTCTCCTGGCCCTAGACCCAGACCACCCTCAAGTTGTCTCTAACCTAGATGGAACAATCCAAGTAACCCCAGCAATCCATAGACTTCCAGCAAATCCAGTCCATCCCCTCATATCCTTAGCTCTCATAAGAACCAATATACAGTGGCTCAAAAAACTGTCCACATGTTTGCATGTTTTACATTAAGTATAATGTAACATGAGAATGGCTATGTCCTGCCCTAAACAATAAGTGTATGAAATAGGGAATATACTCT
>JBBPLW010000328.1:0-19221 GCA_038089995.1 Tylopilus balloui
GGTAAGCGGCGCTCGCTCGTCGTCGTCCTAGTAATGAAGTCGTTGCAGGCGTGTCTCGCGGGATGCACGGCAGAAGTCGGTCATCGAGCGGCAGAGATTCCGGTAGATGGATTTCCTTTTTTGTACGCTACTTCATGTCTTCGGCATGGCGGCCACCCGAACTTAACTAACCATTAGTTAATTAGTGTCATAAGTCCCTAACAAGTAGTGAGAAATGGTAATAGGAGTAGCTAGTTGGCGGAATGCCAAACTATGCCAAACTAGTACAACATAGGATCGTGGCATAGCTATACTGACTGCCAGTGCACTTCCAAGTCAGTATCATGGAGTCAGAAGGTTGCCAGTGCAACCAAGGGGAAGAGGAAGGTGAGCGGAGAGCCAGTCGCCTTCAAAGAAAGTAGTTCTGAATGGCGACGACATGCAGATGGGTGAAGATTTGTAGTGTCTGCCATACATATTTTGCTTATTGGTACATCCGAGTCCGATAAACGAGAAAGCCCACATCGTGTCAACATTCACGCTGTGTTGTATCTGTTTTAATGCTACATGTTTTTGAGTCAAACTTCTGGGAGTTGGGGATTGGCGCCTGCGGACGCCGCTACCGATACAACATAGGATCATGGCATAGCTATACTGACTGCCAGTGCACTTCCAAGTCAGTATCATGGAGTCAGAAGGTACTTTGTTTTTCTTTCGGCCAGCGGAACACTGAAATTATATACCTGCCAGTTCAGCAGCTGCTTTCACAGGCATCTGACATTCATGATGCCATCAACCTTGATCGTAAAGCATTGGAACTTTGCCCATCCGGCCACACAGAGCGTTCTGCCGTATTGTTCTGCCTTGCAGTACATCTTCGTCATCGCTACAGCCAGCTCGGGTCAATGGAAGACCTGGACGAGGCTATTGTCCTCGGTCGAGAATCGCTTGGCCTTTGCCCCCCAGGGCACGGTCTACGATCCACAGCTTTGAACAACCTTGCCAGCTGCCTCTCCAATCGATACGAGCAGCTCGGGTCAGTGGAAGACCTAGACGAGGGCATTGTGCTCGGTCGAGAAGCACTTGGCCTTTGCCCGCCAGGACATGGTCTACGATCTACGCCTTTGAACAACCTTGCCAACCGCCTCTCCAAACGATACGAGCAGCTCGGATCAATGGAAGACATGGACGAGGCCATTATTCTCGCTCGAGAAGCACTTGGCCTTCGCCCGCAAGGGCACAGTCTACGATCTGCAGCTTTGAACAACCTTGCCAACTACCTCTCCAATCGGTACAAGCAGCTCAAGTCGATGGAAGATCTGGACGAGGCCATTGTCCTCGGTCGAGAAGCACTTGGCCTTTGCCCCCCAGGGCACGGTCTGCGATCCACAGCTTTGAACAACCTTGCCCTCTACCTCTCCAAACGATACGAGCAGCTCGGGTCAGTGGAAGATCTAGACGAGGCCATTGCCCTAGGCCGGGAAGCACTTCGCCTTCGCCCGCCAGGATACAATCTACGATCTACAGCTTTGAACAACCTTGCCAACCACCTCTCCAATCGGTACGAGCAGCTCGGGTCAATGGAAGACCTGGACGAGGCCATTGTCCTCGGTCGAGAAGCACTTGGCCTTTGCCGGCCGGGGTACAGTGTACGATCTACAACTTTGAACAACCTTGCCAGCTGCCTTTTCAATCGGTACGAGCAGCTCGGGTCAATGGAAGATCTGGACGAGGCCATTGTCCTCGCCCGAGAAGCGCTTGGCCTTTTCCCGCCAGGACACGGTTTACGATCTACGCCTTTGAACAACCTTGCCAATTACCTCTCAGATCGGTACGAGCAGCTCGGATCAATGGAAGACCTGGATGAGGCCATTGTGCTCGCTCGAGAAGCACTTGGCCTCTGCCCGCCAGGGCACAATGTACGATCTACGCGTTTGAGCAACCTTGTCAGCTGCCTCTCCAATCGGCACAAGCAGCTCGGGTCAATGGAAGATCTGGACGAGGCCATTGTCCTCGGTCGAGAAGCACTTGGCCTTTGCCCGCCAGGACACGGTCTACGATCCACGGCTCTGAACAACCTTGTCAGCTGCCTCTCCAATTGGTACAAGCAGCTCGGATCAATGGAAGACCTGGACGAGGCCATTGTCCTCGCTCGAGAAGCACTTGGCCTTTGCCCCACAGGGCACGGTCTACGATCCATAGCTTTGAACAACCTTGCCAGCTGCCTCTTCAGTCGGTACGAGCAGCTCGGGTCAATGGAAGACCTGGGCGAGGCCATTGTCCTCGGTCGAGAAGCACTTGGCCTTCGCCCGTCAAGGAACGGTCTACGATCCATAGCTTTGAACAACCTTGCTAGCTGCCTTTCCAATCGATACAAGCAGCTCGGGTCAATGGAAGACCTAGGCGAAGCCATTGTCCTCGGTCGAAAAGCACTTGGCCTCTGCCCGCCAGGGCACGGTCTACGATCCACAGCTTTGAACAACCTTGTCAGCTGCCTCTCCAGTCGGTACAAGCAACTCGGGTCAATGGAAGACCTGGGCGAGGCCATTGTCCTCGGTCGAGAAGCACTTGGCCTTTGCCCGCCAGGGCACAGTCTACGATCCACAGTTTTGAATAACCTTGCCAGCTGCCTCTCCAATCAGTACGAGCAGCTCGGGTCAATGGAAGGTCTAGACGAGGGCATTGTCCTCGGTCGAGAATCACTTGGCCTTTGCCCGCCAGGACACGGTTTACGATCCACAGCTTTGAACAACCTTGCCAGCCGCCTCTCCGATCGGTACGGGCAGCTCGGGTCAATGGAAGACCTGGACGAGGCCATTGTCCTCGGTCGAGAATCACTTGGCCTCTGCCCGCCAGGGCACAGTCTACGATCTACACCTTTGAGCAACCTTTCCAAATACCTTTCCCAACGATACGACCAGCTCGGGTCAATGGAAGACCTGGACGAGGCCATTATCCTCGGTCGAGAAGCACTCTGCCTTCGTCCCCAAGGTCACCCTGATCGATCACAATCATTGGCCAACATTGCGCTTTATCTCTACCAACGATTTACGCGGTCGGGGCAGTTGGTGGATAAGGAAGAGTTGTTCAGTCTCTACAGTCAGCTGGTACACGTCGACCAATTTGTGTCTCCTTCCCATCTTTCCGTTGCTAGGGCGTGGATCCGTATGGCCAAACGTTTCCAGCACCCCACTCTACTTCTCGCATTTGAGACGTCCCTTCGATTGCTTACTCATTACCTCACAACTCTCCCGTCTCTACCTCAACATCTTAGTATTCTCAAGAAGCACACCTCTTCCCTCGCAGTAGACGCATTTTCAGTCTGTCTTCGTAACCGTGCTCCTGCGCGTGCAGTTGAGCTTCTCGAACAGGGCCGAGGTGCCTTCTGGAGCCAGCTTACTCGTCTCCATTCTCCGCTTCACGATGTCAGGGCATCTGGTCCGACAGGAGAAAAATTGGCAGACAAATTCATGCGCTTGTCTCTTCTCATTCGGAATGCCCTCAATTCACCTGGTGTAGATCAGCACGAACGGGTATGCCGTCTCAACCTTGAAATGCAGACAGTCGTGGCCAATATCCGCGAGTTGCCTGGTCTCTCGCGTTTCCTTCTTCCATCCCTCTTCTCGGATCTCCAACAAGCGGCCAGTGCGGGTCCTGTCATCATTGTTAATGCAAGCGAGCATAGCTGTGATGCACTCATTGTCTTCCACGATCGAGATCCTGTTCACATTCCTTTGCATATTACATGGGAATATGCTCGTGGTCTCTCGATAGAACTGCATACATTGACCGAGCGTGCAAAGACGGTCGACGTAAAGAGAGAGCTCGTGATCTTCCTACGCGAACTATGGGATCGGATCGTCTCCCCCATCGTCGATTTCCTCCAGAATACCATTCCATCTCATTCTCGCATCTGGTGGTGTCCCACTAGCGAGTTCTCTCGACTACCTTTACATGCTGCTGGTCCGTTTAGGAACGGTCAGCAGTATCTGCCTGATCTCTACATTTCGTCCTACACCCCAACCCTCACCGCCCTTATTCGTGCCAGGCGATGTGATCCATTAGATTCTGGAATTGAGCAGAAGCGATTCATCGCCATCGGTCTAGCCGATGCCGCTGGTGAGAGGGAATTGCCTTCTGTAGCCGAGGAACTGGATATGATTGGTCCTTGCGTCGACGGCCTCGCTGTGTTCTCGCGCGTAGACGGAAAGAACGCTTGCATTTCTAGGGTAATCGAGGAGCTCGGGAGGAATGAATGGGTCCACCTTGCCTGTCATGGTCTCCCGAAACCTGAACGCCCGTTTGAATCCGCGTTTGCTCTTCACGACGGGTGCTTTACGGTCCAACGGATCATCGGGTGCGACCTGAAGAATGCCGAGTTCGCGTACCTCTCAGCGTGTCACACGACCGTTGGAGACGAAGAGAGTCCAGACGAGGCGATCCACCTCGCGTCGGCGATGCAGTTCGTCGGATTCCGTTCGGTGATTGGTACAATGTGGGCTGTGGGCGATGCTGAGACGAAGAAGATCACGCCGAGGTTTTATGAGCATTTGGTGGACGGAACTGGTCGTCTGGACCATACCCGGGCAGCGTATGCCCTGAACAAGACGATGAGATTTGTGAAGATACCACTCGATCAACGGGTTCTTTATATCCATCTTGGTGCTTAGTTCTGGTACTGTTATGGAGTTTGTCCTCGTTCGCTTTCTTGCTTTGCGTTGCTCGTACTCGCTTTGTGTACTGCCGTCAGATATGTCGCCCATGATTACTTTGGCTTTGCATTGCTTGTACTCCCGTGTATGTAAATGTAGTTGTCGTCACTTCAGCGGCCGCGCAAGGCCTCGGCGATCTCTGAGTCCTGCGTTCGGATCAAGTGGTCATGCGCTTGCTTGCGTAGTTTGTTTGACATTACGACCGACAAAACCTTATCGATGGTAGCAGTGGCATGAGATGAACGAGTGTCCATTGAGTGAAGAGATCAAAGCAGGACCCCCAGTGGGCGTAGACTCGGGTCTTCAAGGAATGATCATCAATGATTGATCATTTAAGTCGGGTTGGTGATACGACAAACACGGTGCAATACACACCTCCGACATGATAAAGCAGCGAACCAAACGCAAATGTTGCCTTGTCGGATTTGCCAAGGTGTTTGAGAACTATGAAGACTTGAATGTCCTCTAGATCAGACGAGCAATTCAACAAGCTCTACTGAGGCCCGTAACTTCGACCTCTACCTGCGGTGATCGCCCAGCGGTGTCATGTGCCATCGGTCATGTGATCGTGGTAAAATCACGAGGAAAAAGTGTGACGTGTCGCCAACATTTTCTGTACGTGGCCCTGGCGAGTAAGTATAAAGAACAGCTTTCTCTCTACAAACATCATCGTCTCTCTCTTCTCCTCCACGTCGTCTGCTGCGATGACCAGTCCACGCCGTCGTCCATCCCGCGCAAAGTCACGCCGCATGGTGTCCTCTCTTTCTCTTGTTCTTTTCGCGTTCCTCGCTCTCATTTGTCTGTGCCCCGCCGTCTCCGCGCAAGAGGCCGGGAAGAAGAGCGAATATGGAACCGTCATTGGCATTGGTATGTACATTCATTCAACCTATTCCCACCTTCGTGCTCACCAAGCTGCCCCGCAACATAGATCTGGGAACCACGTATGTATTCACATCTCTTTCTTCGCTGCTCGCTGATTAGTCGCCTTCCCTTTCAGCTATTCATGTGTTGGGTGAGTCACCTCGTTGATTATGCAGTACTCTTTGCCCATTGTTTGCATAGTGTTCAACGAGGCGGTCGCGTGGAAATCATCGCCAATGACCAGGGTCACCGGATAACACCATCATGGGTTAGTTTTACTGAGGACGAACGACTGTATGTTGGCATCCTTGTTCCTTTCCCTCGGCTTATCACTCCTGTAGTGTCGGAGATTCCGCCAAGAATGCGTTCCACTCTAACCCCAAAAATACTGTCTTCGATGCCAAACGTCTCATTGGTCGTAAGATGGATGATTCTGAACTTAAACGGGATATCAAACACTGGCCTTTTGATGTGATTGACAAGAGCGGGAAGCCAGCCATTCAGATCAACTACAAGAGCGAGACTCGTGAATTCGTGAGTTGATCCATGTTGTACTGAGTCTAATAAAGTTGATCACCTCTTGTAGACTCCCGAGGAAATCAGCGCCATGGTTTTGACAAAGATGAAGGAGACGGCAGAGGCATACCTCGGTGAGAAGGTCACCCATGCCGTTGTCACTGTTCCTGCCTGTGAGTATCCCCAAAGACATTATAAATTCAGTTACTTGATAACTTTGCAAGACTTCAATGACGCTCAGCGTCAGGCTACTAAGGACGCCGGTACTATTGCTGGTCTGCAGGTTCTCCGTATCATCAACGAGCCCACCGCCGCTGCCATCGCTTACGGTCTTAACAAGAAGGATGGCGAATCTCAGATCATTGTCTATGATCTTGGTGGTGGTACTTTTGATGTCTCCCTTCTCTCTATCGACGATGGTGTCTTTGAGGTCCTTGCGACTGCTGGTGACACTCATCTCGGTGGTGAAGATTTCGACAACCGGGTCATTGACTACTTTGTCAAACTGTACAAGAAGAAGACAGGTACCGATGTTACCAGCAACTTGCGCGCCATGGGCAAGTTGAAACGCGAGGTTGAAAAGGCCAAACGAACTTTGTCGAGCCAACAGTCGACTCGGATCGAAATCGAGTCCTTTGAGGATGGCAATGACTTTTCCGAGACGCTTACCAGGGCGAAGTTCGAGGAGCTCAACATGGACCTTTTCCGCAAGACTATGAAGCCTGTCGAGCAGGTTCTCAAGGATGCCAATGTGAAGAAGGAAGACATCAATGAAGTGTGTTATTTAGTGTGTTCAACTTGCGTGGTATTAACCCAGACGTTATAGGTTGTTCTTGTCGGTGGTTCCACTCGTATTCCGAAGGTTCAGCAGCTTTTGAAAGAGTATTTCAACGGCAGGGAGCCATCCAAGGGTATCAACCCCGACGAGGCGGTTGCGTATGGTGCTGCTGTCCAAGGTGGTATCCTTTCCGGTGAGCAGGGCACTGAGGACGTTGTCCTCGTCGATGTCTGCCCCCTTACCCTTGGTATCGAGACCACGGGTGGTGTCTTCACCAAGCTCATTCCTCGTAACACTGTCATTCCCACTCGCAAGTCTCAGATGTATGTGCCGTTGTTCGAGTTGGTCGGCTGACAGGTTAATTGATTCTTGTCCAGTTTCTCGACGGCCGCTGATAACCAGCCAACTGTGCTCATCCAAGTGTACGAGGGTGAGCGGGCGCTGACCAAGGACAACAATCTTCTTGGCAAGTTTGAGCTTTCGAGTATTCCTCCTGCACCACGTGGTGTCCCCCAAATCGAGGTCTCGTTCGAGATTGACGCTAATGGTATAATGAAAGTCGGTGCCGCCGACAAGGGGACGTGAGTGTCATTTTGGGAATTCTTGGATAATTTCATTTATTTCATGCTTGCAGTGGTAAATCCGAGTCGATTACCATCACGAACGAAAAGGGCCGTCTGTCCAAGGAAGACATTGAGCGCATGGTTCGCGAAGCTGAGGAGTTCGCATCCGAGGATGAAGCGAACCGGAAACGTATCGAATCTCTCAACTCGCTGTCGTCGTTTGTCTTTGGCCTCAAGTCGCAGCTCGCGGACCAGTCTGGGCTCGGTGGTAAGCTTGAAGATGATGACAAGAAGGCCTTGCTTTCCGCCATCAAGGAGACGACGGAGTGGATTGACGAGAATGGACAGTCTGCGACGACGGACGAGCTGGAGGAGAAGTTGGCTGAGATTCAAAGTGTTGTTAGCCCTATCACGAGCAAGCTTTACGCTTCTTCAGAAGCAGGCGCAAGTGAAGGTGATGACGACGAACCGTCGTATGACCACGATGAGCTGTGAGGGGATGTTGTCGACTACAAGACTTTGATTGTTATTATTTCTCCTTTGCTCTCTGCGCGTTCTGGCCCTTGAGTGAGAACGCATTTCGCAAGGAGGTACCATAAATTAGAGTGGACCTATTGTCGATGATAGACTTTAAAGTAGACTGGCGCCAGTATTTCCAATAAAAATGCAACCATTGAATGATCGTATAGCAAAGTTCACATCTAACGTACATGTAGGTGTACTTTGACCAAAGAAAAAACCGAGACTAGGAGGTCTAAGAAGGCGACGGATAGGTCAAGAAAGAGGTATAGGATGGATTACACTGGACACGTATGTATCGTACGTACTGGAAGACGTACGGGTGGACGCAGTAATGTACACAGAGTGTGATGCGTGTGGGCGATGTGCGGGTATGATGCGTAATGGGATAAGTGGCATTAACTGTCGTCGTCGTCATCGTCGATGGGGTACGCGGGGGGCGGACCTCGTATGGGGCGATATCTCGCGTAGGAAGAGGGCTGGTCTGGGTCTGGAGGGACGGCCAGGACGAGACGGAAGGCGTCCTTTCCGTTGAGGTAGAAGCGATAGAGACGTTTCTCGCGGATGAACCCGAGGGACTCGTAGAGGGAGAGCGCGGGGATGTTGTCGAACTCGGTTTCGAGGACGACCTAAGGGGGTCGGGTGTGCGTGCGTATGCGGGGACGGGGGTGGGCGACATACCTCTGTAACGCCGTCATGTTTCATGACGTCGATGGAGCGGCGCACGAGGGTGCTGGCTGGTCACGTGCGGAGGGGTTATGGGCAAGGGGAGGGGAGTGAGCAGGGGCGGGGAAGCGGGGGAATGGGGCTTACCGACGCCGCGTTTGCGCCAGTTTTTGTTGACGCTGAGCATGGCGATGTAGCCTCTGTTGGCGACATGCTTATGCATGCTCTGCTTGCACACGATGACGCCTATCGGGACCGACGATCCTGCGGGTATGGCCTGCAGCACGCATCGGGTGAGCGGGGGCAAGGGGAGGAAGCGGGACACGCACGAGGAATGCAAGCTGTGGCCTGTGCGGGGGCGGGTGAGCGACGGCGAGGGCGAAAGACGAGAGGCATACCATTGGTGGAGAAAGTAACGGTAGGTGTAGATGACATAGGGCTCGCTGAGCTCCATCTGCACGAGCGCCATGATGTGGGGCAAGTCCGACTCGCCGACGTACTGTCTGTACGAGATCGCGTCGGCCATCGTGTCCAGCCAGAAAGACGGAGACGCGAACACCAAGGGGGTGCCATCCAGTTTAGGAAATGAATTCCCATTCAGTGAGCGAAGCAAGCGCGAGTCGTCCGCAGGTTCACCCTCGACGATGGAGTCCATCGCCACGCTCAGGTCCGTCCTCGCGACGGCGCTCGCTGCACGCGGTCACGCAGAGCAAGACCTCTTCGACGACCTCATCCTACACAAGTCTCGCCTACGCGACCTCTTGGACGTCGGCCAGCCCTCACCACAGGAACAACGCGACCTCCAGTCGGGTACGTGTTTCCGTGTCTCGCTCCGCCGCGTTTGGCGCTCACTTCCGTGCAGGAAAGATCACCCTCAATGGCAGGTCGCTCGCCGTAAACGACGACTTTGCCCGGCAGGCGACGCTCCTCGCCCAGCAGCTCAAATGCTCCGAAAAGTACATCGCCAGCATACTCCACGAAATCATGTCCGTCAACCCAAACATTGGCCCTGTAAACTCGATCGAAGCGACCGTCGTCGAGTTTCATCAGCGACGCCGCCATCTCGTCGATTGCCTCCGTTACCTCTTCGAGGCCGCAGAGCTGGCACAACTGCCAGACGCGCCCAGGCTCTATCTCCGTCTCGAGGCGTTCGTCAGGCAGGAGCTCGTCCCCGCCACAAAGTCAGCTGGCGCAGACGCCTCTCTTGCCTCGCGTATCTTCAAGGAGATCGAGTCCCTCGGTGCTGCTGTCGCGCACGCACAAACAGCGAGACAAAACGCCCAGAGCAACACCATCCCGCCTGGCCCAGGTACGCACGTCTTTTCTCGTCCTCTCCCTTTATCTCATTCCGTCTAGGTTCACAAGCCTCTCTCGGCTACGATATCCTCAATGCCCGTTATGATTCTCTCAAATATGAGCGGCGGTATCTCTCCATCGTCTACTATCAAATAGCCCGTCTCGGTTACTTTTCCCCAAACGAAGTACAAAAGTCGATCGATTGGCTCGCAGCCAACCCAAACGAGCCAATGACCTTCTACATCCTCGCCGCCACACTCGCCGCATTCGACCCAGCAGACCCTCACTCCTTCGCCGGAAAAGTCCGCAAAAACCTCGCCATCGACGCGGGCACCATCGCGTACATGAAACGCCGGCTTGCTCCTGCTACGAATTGGAAGGAACCTGGCTTAAAGGCGACCGTCCTGCTCAAGTGGACGCTCTTCATGACCGAGACCAGACATCGAGTCCCTACCTTGGAAAATCAAGAAGGCTTCAAAACGGAAGAACTCGAATCTCAAATATGGAACGCCGTTCAGGGTGATGCCTTTACATATCTCTCTACCGCCCTCATTCAGCTCCGAAAACGCACGCACACCTCACCTATAAGCTCGTTTGCGCAGTTTGTCCAACTCGACCCCGAGCAACAGGAACAACAACAAAAAGCATCTCTTGCTGACGAATTCAAGCTTCCCGTGCTCAACACGTGCGACGTCCTCATCAGGTCTCTGCTCACGTACGCCAGTTCGGAACTGCGCAAGATCAAACAGAGGCAGGAAGACGTGCTTGCAAGCGTTCGAACGGATCGGTCGAGGATGTTTAGGTCTACCGTGCCTGTCAGCAGTGAAAACGAAGGCCAACCCACTCCACGCAACGATATCGCTATGCTGTATTCTCTCATTGGCATCCTCTACGCGTCCCTCCCGCCTGAGCGTGCGCTACAGTTCTGGGGCGCAACACCACTTGGCGAGACTCGCGGTTTGTCGTACATGGAAATCACAGAAATGTCGTCGGGCAAACTACCTTCGTTCTTGCAGTGGGCCGTATGGTCTACCGAAGTCCGTGATGTAAATATGACGATGGCGTTGTACGATATGCTATCAGGTCTCGCCAAAGGTCAGCAATGTAGTGAGCTCACGTACAACTTTCTTGCGCGGGGTGACGGGGAAGTTATACCGGGCAGCAGTCTGCCAGCTTCCACTGGCCCGTATAATGCTGGTACCTCGATATCTTGGTCCACGATCTTTACCTTTCTCGAGTCCTGGGCTTCCCCTACTCCGAGTCCTCGCACGAACCAGCCCCAGCAGTCTCTCGCCGTGACGTTTGGCGGATTTGGTTCTCTTGCTACCTCACAGCCTCCCCATCCGCCCTCTCAGCAACCCCCTCAACACATCCCCATTGGACCCAAGGACGTCCTTCTTGCTCAATCCTTCCTCCGCCTTCTCTCCACGGTGGCCACGAGCTCCGTCGCTGTGCGCCTTGCCATTTCTTCCAACACCCAATTCCGCGCTATCCCAACTTTGGTGTCGCTCGTTCCTCTTGGCATCCCTCTTGAACTCAAGGGGGCTATATTTGATGCCCTCGTTGCCTTTTGCGAGCCTGGAGCCGGTGTCGCTGGTGTGGATATTTGCAAGAGCATATGGACGTTGATGGAGAGAGTCGAGGTGATCAACGTGCGTGCTTCCGTATCCGGGTGGTCGGTCGGCGCAGGTGCCGTCTTACCGCCTGTAAAAGGGGTGGAAATAGAACTGGACGAAGTGGAGGCGGTATACAAGCTGTATCCCGCCACCATCCCGTTTTTGAACCTGCTGGCGACGTTATTACATACGCCAAAGAGGCTCTCCCCGCGAAGTCTGCTGGCGGATGCGGAGTCGTTCAATACGATCCCTGAGTCTCTGGGTCAGCCCTACCGCCTTCCTGGCATCGGTCCCTACGTCAGCTTCGTGGTGGACAACGTGTTTGTGGGTTTGCCTCGCCGGGAATATGCACGGCACTCGGAGAGATGGCGGATGAATGACTTGTGCCTCAAGTTCGTCGAACGTGCCCTGGCAGGTTGGGAAATAGAGAACCTCGTAAGGGCGAGCGAAGATGGGACACTGAAACGAGAGAGTATCATTCCTCTGCTCATCCATCCTGGATTCGAAGTACTCACTCGCCTGCTCACGAATTCTCCCCTTCAATCTACCATCCTTTCGTACATCGTTGACGGTATCGAAGGCTTCGAGCGCGAGCTTCCCACTGAGGAGCCATACTTTTTGTTGACGATCATTCGCGTCCTCCGCATCATTCACCGGGTGCTCGAGATCCAGGACGTCTTCCTCGACGTACTGGTTCCTCTTCTTTCCGAGTTTGACAGCACGCCATTCATCGGGAGCGTCCATTCAAGGTCGTTTTACACGCGATTCGACCAAGCGCTGACGTATGGGACCAAGTATATCCCTGCGATCGCTGCATATGTAGTATACCCAGTATACCCAGAGCTTGTCCTCCTCGCCGTGAAGATCATCTCTCAGCTTTCGTCTTCGACGTCGGTCACGAACCTGCTTACACTCATCGAACGTAGTGTCGATTCCGAGCGGATCCTCAGTGGATTCAGGCAGTTGCTGGACGTAGAATCCCTGGATGACGTCGACGAGGCTGAAACGACCGCGGAGCAAACTACAGGTGCCGGTGCTGCGGACAAAGAAAGCCAAGAACCACTTGATCAAGCTATCAGGGTCGCAATCCTCGACCTCCTCATCCGCAATACGGAACGTGGAACGGTATATCCTAACATCGGTCACTTCCTCTTGTTCGGCGGAGCAGAGAGCGAGCATCAAATTCAGGATCCGCATGCGATTGGCGCACGGCGGACGTGCGTACATGTCATCCTCGATCTCGTCAATGTCGGTGTACCCCGGATGAGGACCAAGGGCAAGGATAGGGAACGACAGCACAAGGCGTCGATGCATGGAGAACCGCTCTTCAATGTCCTCCCCGCGCTGAGCGAGCGGTGTTACCGCATCATCTACCAGCTCTGCGTGCACCCTCGTACATCGGATGCGACGATGCGGTATCTGCACACGAGGGAAGACTTTTTCACGCGTCATCTTGCAGCGATTCCATCCAAAGTTCCGGAGGTGTCCCAGGAGCCGTTTATTGAGGTCATGTATCGAGACGGCACGCGTGTGCTGACAAGTGTATCCACACTTCGCGCATTCATTGGCTTGCGTTCTCGGATATTGGACCTCGCGGCGCTGGATCTACACGTGTTGACGAACAAGGGGCACCACAAGGGCGTATTGGAGATATTGCAGATTTTATTCGGAACGGAAAACGTACAGGACGTGGGTGAGTTTGACTGGGAGGACGAAATGGGGATACAATTGCAGCCGTTTAAGGAGATGGGTCAGTCCCATCTGCGCGTCATCGAGTTTGTCGAGTCGTTGAGCTTCGATTGGTCGGACTCGCTCACCACCACCCCTGTCAACCTGGACTATCTGGGATCGCTCAACCTCCATGCGTGTATTCGCCTGGACGCGACCGGATGTGAGGTGGTCGACCAGCTAGCGCTGTTGTCGCTCCTCACGACTACTTGCCGGACGCTACATTCGCAAGGTCGAATCACGACGACAGCTCAAGCGGAGAAACTCAACACGGAAACGGCATACGTCTTGGAGAGTTGTGCAATCGAGAACCACAGGCGGGAAGTCGCGTACGCAGTTGCCACCGGTTACGAGTCATGGCGTCGATTGCTCGACATGACGCTTACCAAGTGCTTCAACCGACTCCCGCACGATCGACGTGAAAACATGCTTTTCGACTTGCTTCACGTACTTCCTGGGATCGTGCGTTCCGACGTTCAAGAGCCGACTGCGGTCTTGCTCTCCGAAGCCATCCTATCTACCATCACAAAACTGCGCGAGGACAGACGTCATCAGCTCATGCTGCAGTCCGCTGGAGGCGACGTTGAGGCGGGTGCGTTGCCGACCGAACGACTATATGCGCTCGTTCGGAGTCTGCTCGAATGTATTCTGGACAGCAACCGCTCGGAGCTGGTGCGCGGGAACCTGTACGCGTGTCTGATCAACTATCTGCACCTCGTCTCTGCAGACGACGGGCCTCACGACGTGGAAACTGTCGTGGACACGTTTGGAAAGCGGTCGATGGCACTCTCGGTGTCTGCGCTCGGTTCGAGGGATGATCTGTCCCTCGGGGAGAGTCAAAGGGGGTCCGCCTGGTCGACGCCCACGCCGGGCGGCCGCGCTGCCCAGCACGCCTCCGCGTTGGAAGCGGGCACGCTATCCGTGATGAAGAGCGCGATGGAACGTCTAGTGAGCACGATTTCGCGCGATGCGATCGACGGGACGGAAGTGTGGAAGACGATCGCATTCATGCTCCTCGATTCGCTCGCGCACCTGTGTCGGTCGGACAAGTCGCGCGTGTTGTTGTCGTCCTTGGCGCGATATGGCGTGCTGTCCAACTTTGCGAGGGGGTTGAAGGAAGCGGAGATGCAGCTGCAGCATGTGTTGAAGCCCGATCCGGGTACGTTTCCTTTGTGCCTCGTTGTGTCTTTGCTCTGTGCTGAGATCGTACTGGTTGCAGACGATTTGAATCCGCTGTACGTGTATGAAGCCAAGATATCGCTGTTCACTCGGATGGCGCAGACGAGACCGGGTGCGGAACGGTTGCTTGAGGTGCAGATTCTCCCCATCCTATCTCAGTGCGAGTTTTTGGATACGAGGCCAGAAGAGGACCAGTCGTTTATGGGTATGTGTTGGCGTTGCCATTTTCTTTTCTGTCGTGCTGGTCGGCTGATGCTTGCTGCAGACCAAGACTCGTTTTTGCCGTCTGCGATCCAGCGGTATCATCAGCTGTTCATGCCCGCATTGCAGCTCGTCGTGGCCATGCTCGCCTCGCTGGGTACGAAGCATATGACGGCGAACAATCAGGTGAGTGAAACTCCTTATGATCCATGGTTTGCGTATGCTCAGTCTGTCTACGCTTCTATCAAGGCTCTTGAGTTCTTGTCGAGCCATAGAGACACGATCGTGATCATGCTTAAAAACGACAGCGAAGAGGTGGCACTATCGTACATTGAAGAGATTCATCTGCTCGTATCGCTCAGCGGCAGTCTGCTACCTCTCGTCCCAAGGTCTGAGTTGGCAAGTGCTTCCACCTTCATTTTTAGACGAACAAACTGACTCGCGCTTTCCCCAGATGACGATGAACACTGGTTTTGGTGGCATACACGGTGCCATCCTGGGACTCGCCGCACGATGTCTCGGCAATGGCCGATGGAGCCAGTCGGTGCGACCCCAGACGGACCACGAGATCGCGCTCGCGAGCGTGTTCGCGCCAGGACACCAATCGGAAACGAAGTTCGACATCCAAGTCCGACGACAGGAGCGCCTGCTTCGAAAAGCGGTCATCGAGTATCTTGGGACTGCGAGCGACTTTACAGAACCCGAGATGATGTTGGTGCTGTCGCCTGTGTTGTCGGTTCCCCGACAAGACGAGCGGCCGCCTCGTGTTGTTGGTGCGTTTTGTTTTTGAGGGATGATGTCGGAATTGTTGCTGAAGCAGCTGTTTAGCTACGATTCCAACCGTCGGAGACGCCATCGAAGCTCTGAACAGTCTGTGCGACGATCTCGCTGCGACGTTGAAACAAATTGCGGATCTCTCTGCGGAGCTGTCCTCCCGAGACCACATACGCGTGGATAACATTCAAGAGGTCGTCAGCGTCTCGGATCCGGCGTTCCTGCAAGACCTCGATATTACGCAAAAGCGGTCATTGATCCATCAGGTGTACCAGCGACTCAAGATAGAACTCCAAGACGAAGTGAAGACGGTGCTCGGTACGCGCGCGTCTATCGGTTCTCCATCTTCTGGCACCTGACTTGGAATGGTGATTAGGTACGACGGAGATGCTGTTGTTGTTGCTCTGGCGGCATCTGGCAAGTTATATCGATGTGGATCCGTCGCGTCCGGCCGTACCGCCACTTGCCAATTTGCGAACGTCGATGCGGCTCTTGCCTGTGGTGGATGCGACGACGTTTAAAGACGACGCGGGCAAGCGGTTGGTGGGCGCGCTGACTCGGACATCGAGTCTCGATCTCGTGCGTGTTTTAAAAAAAACTGGGGGGTGGCATCTCACGCACCATGCAATGACAGAGCGCTGAGACGATCGGACGGGATTGGCAGTCATACCAAGGGTACATTGAGATCATGTCCCGGAGGTTGAGGGATACGGTTGGGTTGCATGACCTCTTGTTGGCGTAGGAGCGGGTTGTTTGCGTTCCGAAAAAAAGGGGGGAAGCTTGGTTTTGCTTCCGTGGCTCAACATAGAATCTTTGTTCTATTCTGAACATGAGCGCTTGGGCTCTGAGACATCCAAGAAAAACAAAATGGTTAAACAAGTGATTCTGATTCGGCCCCATGGTGATTGTCGCCAAGAGATGCGCTGCCAGAACGAGGATCGGTGTCCAGAGTCGCAGGTGGAGATGGCTGAGCTAGCTGGCCCTGCGCCTCCAAAGCAATCGATCAGACATGATCGAGAGAAGATTTTGGGTCAGATCGACGTTTCTGCGGACTCACCGATGGCGACACCCGGTTTCCAGTTGCATTGCCGAACAAGTATATAAAGCATGAGGTCAGCGCACCCATATTATCACCCCTGTTTTCTTCCGCATTATGCACACAAAAACGCTGGGAGAGGATCCAGGCGCCTATCCAGTCCCATTTAGTTTTGGTGGTGTGGAATTTGGATGTCGTTTGGACTCCATCAGTCCCGGCCTTCGGTATTGGGCAGCAAGTCCGGAACGCGCAAATGCACCTTGGGTAAGTATCACAAACTGATTCTGTGCCAGCACTCATATGTACCATCTGAAAGTACAACGAGATGTTGGAAGCACACCAAATATGAAGATTGGCTTAGTAAGCTGCCTCCAGGACAATACCCCATGCCCTTTGGAGTTGGAGTAGGAAAAAGGATAGATGAAGTTCCGGATAGCAGCAGGTATTGGGGAATTCACCCTGACCGCTCTTCCGCCCTGTGGGTGCGCACGTGATCATCCAGGATTTTATTTTGGAGTACAGTGTTCACCCGTGCATGCATGGACGATCTGAGCAGTACAATTCCTTCGTGAGGGCAAACACTCGATACCAGCAGTATCTCGCTGCAACGCGGGAACCTGGCGACTTCCCCTTTCCTCCAGGAGTTAACAGTAAATATACAGGCAAGCCCATCAAGGATGTCTTCCAAGATGATGTATGGTGGGCGCTGCGCCCCTCGAATCACCAGGAGGGCTGGGTATGTCGTTCTAACTTGGCATCTTACACAGGATCTGACTCATCGAACGTAGTACCAGCCGCTATATGACGCCAACAAACGTATGCTGAATGATGTTTACAAGACACGTTCTCCTGGGTCCGAGCCAATTTGGTTTGGTACGCGGTATAGGGGTCTCCGTCTAGACCAAGTACACCAGAACGAGGGCTTTTTGCACTGGTGTTTTGGTCCCCAAATGAACGAAAGTAAATGGGTATATCAATTTCTCTTATCCATATGCATGATTATTCATGTCTTATTGTTCATCCAGATCTATCGACTCAAGGACCTGATTGAACGCCTTGAAGAAGACCGACGGATACATCCAGAACATGGGAGCCCACACCAGCGGGTGGAAGCACCTGATGTCCAGAATCTGGTCGGTGAGGCCACCAGACCCCAGGGTGGTTTGCTGGGCTCAGCATCTCGAGATCGTTCTCTGCGGTGACGCCTTCGACAGCACTGTCCATTGCAAAACAATGAGTCCCTCCAATCCGATTTCGGAATCGGATACATAGACCCACGTACGCATCGCCGTTTTGATTGGACCGGGCGCGCAGCAATTCGCCGTGATGTTATGTGGGCCGAGCTCCAGTGCTGACTTGATCAGAAAAACGCTCCCAGTCTGAGCCACTCGGACGAGTCAGACAGTCCACTTACCGGCGGTTTGTGTGAGACCTTTGATCGCGAACTCGCTGGCGGAATACGCAGAATACAACAGTGAGCCTGTCCTGCCGATTACGGAGTCCGCCGATCATCCGCCTTCCGCGTCCTCGCTAGACCATTTGTCGTGCCTCATACTTGTAGCACCAGAAGGGGCCGCGTGCGTTGGTAGCCATGATGCGTTCCCATTCCTCCAATTCGGCTGCAGGAATGTTACCATCATATTCACAGTTTCAGACAAAAAGAGATGGCCTACCGGAGACCAGAGTCAAAAATGCGCCGAGCATAACCCCCAGACGTTGTTTACCTCCCACAGGATGAACACGCTGGAGCTGCTGCTGAACGCACGATCGAGGATAGTACTGACAAAATCAATCGGAAACGCAGAGAGATCAAGGAACACGAGGCCAGCTTGAAGAAAGAAGACGTTCTTGAAAGTATTCGGGATAGCTTACAGGGTGCGTCCTATATGCGCACTGTCCGCATAACCTCATTGACATGCCTTTAACAGACAAGACACAGGTATACCACGATCAGATTGAGGTCAAGCAAAAAGAGCTACAGCCACGGATCAATAAGATAAACGCAGAAAATGCAACGATCGATGTAGCCACGAGCGAGAGGGATGCGTTTGCGAAGAAGGCTGTCGGTCTTAAGGAAGCGGTCAAGAATGCCCAGGACGACCACCACCAGCACGCAGCACAATAGGTCAAAGTTAGTCACGTGATACGCTTGCCCATTTAACTTGCGTTCGACTTTGTAATTTGGTGCCGTAGCTTGACGAATTAACCGACTTGAAGGCGAAGAAGGCGAACTTGCGAAATGAACTGCAAGCCTACGAAAAGAACTTTCATGTAAGCAGTTTTTATGACGCTCAAATGCAAAGGTCGAGATTCACTCGCGTATGTTTGGGTTTGCAGGATGCCCAGGCTCGTGTACAACAACTGCAGGACAAAGCATCATCTCTTGGACAGAGAACAGAGGAGGCAAAGGCGTCTCAAGCTGCCAGCAGATCGTAAAACAAGGTTCTCGACCACCTCGTGCGTCTGAAACAAACTGGGCGCATCGATGGTTTCCACGTGAGTGTTCCTCTTTCTCTACCTTTTAGTAAATAAATCCTATCCCTTCCTTAAAGGGCCGCCTAGGCAGTCTCGAAACGATCCCCGACAACTATGACGTCGCCATTTCTACTGCCTGTGGTGCACTCTACAACATGGTCGTCGACGCCGTCGCCCAAGGACAAGGTTGCATCCATTTTCTCCGCGCACAAAACGTCGGCCGTGCCTCCTTCATGGTTCTCGAGAAGTTACCTACGGACCGCGTCAACGAGCGGATTCAGACACCCGAAAACGTTCCGCGTTTATCAAGCCCAAGGATCCC
>JBBPLW010000329.1:0-19196 GCA_038089995.1 Tylopilus balloui
TGTGCACCAAGTTCATACACACCTCGACGAACAAGATTCGCTGTCCGGTCAACGTCGTGACGGTCCGTCCCCGAGTTGCCACCTGTGTCGTATTATCCACACACACCTAATCGATTCCCCCCTTATTTTCTAGTGGACCCCCGAGGGAAGACGCGTTCTGACCGGCTCGACGAGCGGCGAGTTCACGCTCTGGAATGGCCTGACATTCAACTTTGAGACCATCTTGCAGGCGCACGATTCCGCCATTCGTGCCTTCCAGTTTACACACTCGGGCGCTTACCTCGCGTCTGCAGACCAGAGCGGCATCATCAAGTACTTTCAGCCGAACATGAACAATCTGAACGCGTGGCCTGGACATCGGGAGGCTATCCGTGGATTGAGCTTCAGTCCAAACGACGGTCGGTTTGCGACTGCGAGCGATGATGCGACCATTCGAATATGGGCTTTCGAGGAGAGTAGGGAGGAGCGCGTGTTGACTGGTACGCGAGCTCCTGATGGCGTCCCAAGGCGTGCACGTTCTGACCCAATTTCAAGGCCACGGATGGGACGTCAAGTGTGTCGAATGGCATCCAACCAAGGGTCTGCTCGCCTCTGGGAGCAAAGACAATTTGATCAAGTTTTGGGATCCTCGAACTGGCACGGTTCTCTCAACGCTGTAAGTCATGCCTCGAGCTCCATGCTGAGAAATATCCCCTTTTTACCGTGCTTCACTGTAGTCACCAACACAAAAACACGATCCAAGCCCTCGCTTGGTCCCCCAATGGCAACCTTCTTGCCAGCGCCTCGCGCGACCAAACTGTGCGCGTCTTTGACATCCGTGCCATGAAAGAATTCCGCATCCTCAAAGGACACAAGAAGGAAGTCTGCTGTACGTCTCATCGCCTACGACACACCGCACACGCTCACACTCACCTCTCGCGCCCCACCAGCGGTCACCTGGCACCCCGTCCACCCGATCCTCGTCTCGGGCGGCTCCGAGGGTGCCATCCTCCACTGGGACCTCACCGGCCCGGAACCAACCGCACTGCAGCCCGCACTCCTCCCTCGCGCGACGCTCTCGCAGGCGCACGACTCGAACGTGTGGGCGCTGACGTACCACCCGCTCGGACACATCCTCGTGAGCGCGTCCAACGACCACACGACGCGGTTCTGGTCGCGCGAGCGCCCGGGGGACGCGAGCGCGGTATTCGCGGGCGGAGGGGAGAAGCCGCCCGAGGTGACGGACGTGAGCGGGCAGGAAGACGAGGAGGACGGGATGGTGCCCGGGTTTAGCTACGGTGCGCCCGGCGCGGGTGGCGGTGGCGGCATTGGGAGCGGGTTTGGCATCAGCGTCGGTGGCGGTGGTGGGATGAACGCTGGGTCGCGGTGGTGGAGCCGGGACGAGGACGCGTCGTCGTCGACGACTGGAACGGGTACGCCCCTGCCCGGGGGGCTGTCGGACGCGTTCGGGTACCGGGCAGCGCCGTTCGGGGCGGACGAGAGCATGAACTCGGACGATTTCATCCCTGGGCTGGGTGCTGCCGAACACCTGGGGACGGTGTTGCTGCCCCCTCCCGGGCCGAGACAAAACGGCCCGCTGCCGTCTCAGGAGGATATGTGGTCTGGCGGGGGCGGTGGACGGAGTGACGATTGGGGGAGTGGAGGTGGTCGGAGGGGTGGAGGCGGTGGGTACTACGATAGACGAGCGGGCCCTCGTAGAGGTCGACATTGATGCGCTCGGAGCTCGGCGTTTCTGACCTTTATGCGTTGATCAAGTTACTTGATTTCATGTCTGTACCGCACATCAGAACGTGTAGATATGCGGTGGTCAAAGACCAGTCTAGTAGATGTATGTGGCGAGACTAGATACAGGACCAGTCGTGAAATAACATGTACCTAAGGAAATCGTGACGGATAGACCCATGAGATAGAAAAAAATGTAGGCAGAAAATGAGACCATTCGTATACATGTACATGATGAAAGGAGGAGGAAAAAATCGAATATAAACAAAAAGATGAATGAAACTGCACCCCGTATCTCGCCCAGATATACGGCGGGCAAAGAGGGCAATGAGAAAGGAGACGATGATCGTAAAGGAGATACGCATAAAAGACGAGCGTACGTCGCGTTAAAATGTGGTGACGATGGTCAGAAGGTCTACGATGCTGTGAAGTTTTTGCGATACTTGGCACTATCGCAATAGCATCCGAGGCGAAAGTCTATTTGATAGCTAGTGCTGGGCTGGGCTCTCGTCGGGGACGGGACGAGAGGATAAATTAGACGCGGACCGCCTTTGGCGTGGGCGGATTGCTCGGGTCGAAGGGGAACCGAGAAGGCAGGTCGCGCGTGTTTGAGAAACTCGGTGGAGGTGAACGAGATAAAAAGTATCGGTCAATGCTCGAAGCCGAGTGAGAACGAGGGAGCTCTTCCGATAATTCCTGGAGCAACGGGTCCGCGCCAGTATAAAAACAGAACCTAGGCAGACAAATTAGCACAAAGGGGACGCCAACTACAAGGAAAGAAACAAACTGGTCAAGGAACTGCTTGTAACTCGTGTCACTTCGGGGTAAGTCAGAGCCGGGTGAAAATAACGTTGTGGAAGAATAATTGCTCGAGGAACTCGATTGCGAAGCCTCATAAGGCGTCAGCTCCTCACTTCCCTCATCACTGACTGGCGAAATCTTTATTGACAGTGGCAACTTCAGCGCCGACTGCTGAGACGAGTTCTTCATGGGCCCCGGCTTCTCCGCACCGAGTGGGTACGACCGTATCCTCGGTAACTGGGCAGCAGTGCCTTTGCTTGTGGCATCAAACTTGAGAGGCGACCCTGCAGGTGTCCTCCGCAAGTTGGGCGATCCCTCCATAACCCCGTCAATGAAACCCCGACGGTGATTACGCTCTCGACCAAACTGGCTGGGACTCTCAGGTGATTCTGATTTTGCCTCGGAGCGAACCGGTAGCGTGGGTGTGTTGTCCATCGCTTCTCGTATGGATCCAAGAGGAAGGGTGAGTCGTGGGCGTGGAGGAGATCTAACCTCCAGTTCTGTCTCATTGACCGTCGATGTCTTGGCCCATGGCGTAACAGTTGGGCCAGCAGTGGCCGGAACGCTAGATGGGTATGTATTCGTGCGTACATGATGGTTCGGCGAAGGCGGCGTATCCCTCGCCCACTTCGTCTTATACGCCGGAGTGAAGCCGTACCGGGTGGACGACGACTTTGCAAACGAGGTGTATTGGTAATCGGCGCTGAACGACCGACCAAGTCTGTGGGGAGTGACAGGGATGGGAGCAGATCTGGTATGAGCAAGTCCTTCCAACCTCGTGTTTAAGTCTCTAAGACTCGTTTCATTGTCGACTGCACTCGAGGGCTCCGAAGGAGGCGCGAGGACAAACTTGACATGATAGTTCTGCCCCCCATTGTTATCCCAGTACTCTTGCCCTACCACCGTGTACCGTAACGCGATGAATATTGTCTTGTCCTCGATGCGCGGCCAGATGTCGTGTAAGCGGATATTGAATGTGAATATATCAAAGGCACCATCCCCGATCGATTTGTCATACCGCGCTGTGACCTCGCTCGTCGTTTGCCACCAGTCCGACGTGAAACGGACAGCCAGCCACTTTTCGTATGCGATATTGCGAACGCGAACGTTCCCAGTGATCGTACGCTGATCCTGTGAAAGTACCAGCTCTTGTAATGCGACACTTTCCTCCTTTCTGGGAGATGAAGGCATGTTGGGAACGAGCATCTTGACACGTTTGTTTTCACGGCCACCATCTCCGTAGATGAACGATGGGAACTCGTCACCGCTTGTATCACTGGTTGGACTGCCATCCCTTGACACCGCAAGTGGTTTCTGCTCTGCCAGGAAAAGCTTGATGTGCTCAAGCTTGGAGTCGAAGTGAACAGCCTTGGTAGGTGTCGCAGGCTCGCTCTTCGCTAAAGAACCATTTGTGATAACATGTAGCTCAGGCCGCCGAGTACTCTTGAGGGACGATTTGATGGGTTGACCCGACTTCTTCCGAATGGTTTGGGAAGGTTGATTGGCGCTGGGGGTATCTGCGACCGGTGGCCGAGATGGGGAAACATTGGAATCAGAGGCGTGACGAACGTGATTCCAGGTTGATCCTTCCAGCCTTAGTTTGCCGACCTTGCAGAACGGTGCCTGTCTGAAGGCGGGGAATGGCCATACGGCGTCTTCTTCGTCAGACGGATCCCGTAGAGGGGTATGCCTCCTGCTCTCTAAGTCCGTAAACAAGCGCCCATCGGCCCTGTGTTTGACAGGTGTGGAAACAGGTGTGAGGGTGTTAAATATATCGCGGGAGTCGGTGGCGGTAGAGTGCTGAGGAGTGATACGCTTCGAACGCGGAATGATGGTCGGACGTATTTCATCCGAAGGGGTGGAGGAAGATGAGCTGGAACCGGAGTCGTAGCGCACGTGGGTCGCAGAACGAATTTGCAGTGCATAATCAACAACTTCGGAGGGCTCTGATGAGTTCGAGTCTGATACTGATGTGTCCGAAAAGAAGAGGGGGGGGCTCGAACGTGCGCTCCTAGATGGTATATGAGGAAGTGGGCTGACTGCGCCGCTAGAAGCTTGTGTGTGGGATGAATCGAGGGTGGGGAATGGGATAACGGACGTGTCCGTCATGCAAACCGTCGTCGAAGACATGTTGAGGTGAAAAGGTTCAATCTGGCTAGGCTGGGGAGGGTTATGCAAAAGCGAGCGTTTAGACAAGGACGAGATGACTCACCTGGATCGGGTGTTCAGAAAGAGATGAGGGATGACATGCAGCGAGTTGAAGAGATGCTGACGGCGGGACTGACGTCAAAATTTGATTCTAGACCAACTTTGGTGAGACAAAAGGATCAGGACGCGCTGTTTGAGAAGGAACGCACCCAGAAGAGGACGATGTGGATGCCGGCGAGAATGTCGTTGCGAGGAAAAGGTATAATATACTACGACCAGTGTCAGCGGCGGTATGAGTGACAGACGGGAGACGTTACCAGGAGACGGATGAAGATGAAGGTCGTGAAGAAAAGAGCGTGGAGGCGTACAAGTGCGTTGGTGCGAGCCGAACGCAGGTCGACTTGGTCGTCGTGAAGACACAAATTTCGAGAATTTAATTTGTCATTTGATGGGTCGGCGCAGGTTATCGACACAGCCACAATAGATTTGCCTTTTTTGGGAGAATATCAACCTTATCGTCCCACCATGGCCAACCGATAGCAGCCATGTACGTACGCATCCTTATCTTCAACGCCTTCAATTGTTTCCACACCGTGATCCTGAAACAGACGTCGCTCCGAAGCAGGACGCACCGATTCTCGCCACGGAGATACGAGTACGTCGGCGACTCACACACCGTTCACGGGCCATCAGCGCATCGTCAAACATCCAGGACACATTGGCATCTCAGCAGACTTGCTATGCCTCGACGCGTTATTCGTTGGTGAACCCGACAAGCAGCCTGACAAATTTCCCCGGTATCGTTTGTCAGACCACGTCGCTCAAAAGCCCCGATATTTCTCTCATATGTTCTTCGCTGACAACTCCCCGTGATAGGCCTTTGTAAGAGCATGTGAAGAAAAATCTAGTTCTCGGAGTCAGCCGGGCAACGACCCCGGGTGCATCTGAGTGGGAGGTTGCAATGCTTACCCAGCAAACAATCCACTCAGGTGCACCTGGGGTCCTTTCCCGGTTGATTCCGACGACGTCGATATGAAACAGCTGTGCTCCACCAATTCATCCGCGAGCGAAGAGCAAGGGTTCGACGGGCATTTCCCTTGGTCGCCGCTCTGAAAAAGCCGTTACTCGAGTCTGACGCTGGACAGGCACTTGGAATCGCGTGGAAATAAGGAAGCACATTAATACATCGTCCCCAGGTTGGGGAGCTACCCTGTGCAACGTTGCTCATGGTCCAGGCTCTTCCGCTACCTTATCTATGTGCTGTGGTCGGCGCGAATTCTTAAATGAGTGCAGCAATGTGCGCGATGAGCCAAAACGACAAACGCACAGCTGAACCTCTCCCCAGGCAGGTATCGCGCCTCATAGCACTATCCGCGTATGTGGGCAGCGTGGCGGTTATTATTAGATCTATAAGAGCGTGCGTGGCTCCTAGCGCACACACGATTACCCCTTGACCATGTCCGCGCATGCATTTCGCGCAAGAATCTGTTCCATCAGATCGAACTACCTGCAACTTGATGACGGATCACGTCAAGGCGGCGATTGGGCTGATTGCAGGAGGGGTTGCTCTAGTGAATACCCACCTCACCGTCTGCCTGACAGATGACAAACCGTCGTCGTATGGGCCGAGGGTGCCATCCCCGTCATGATCCAAGACAGAGCAAGATTATTCTCGGCCGATCCTGCCGAGTCTAGTCCGGTCATCTCCGCTTCAATATTCCCGCCTTCGCCGAACATTAACCCAAGCGGCCACGTCCCCGACGTCTTTCAACTCGAAGTTGTCCAACGACTTTGTTTTCCCCCTTCATCTCACCTTTCCTCCTCTCTCCCTGCCACTCATATCCATTAACCCAGCATGGCACCTTCCGGAGATTCAGAACTCGAGTACCTCAAGGGTCTCGTCACCCAGCTGAACGAAAAGATTTGCGTGCTCGAGGAAAGAGAAAAGCAAGCCGCGCAGAAGCTCAAGACGCCCGCACAGCAGCTCCGCACTATCCTCATCGGTCCTCCCGGCTCCGGTACGTTCACCACCTCCTTATCTCTCTCCGGTTCCAACGAGCGCTGACGGACGTGCAGGCAAGGGTACGCAGGCCCCGCGGATACGCGACGAGTTTTGTGTTTGCCATCTCGCGACGGGCGACATGCTTCGTGAGCAAATCGCCCAAAAGACCGAGCTTGGTCGGCAGGCTAAGAAAGTCATGGACGCTGGCGGACTTGTCGGCGACGATATCATGGTTGGGATGATCAAGAACCAGTTGGAGAACAACCAGGCTTGCAAGAACGGGTGAGGCCCGTTTTTTATTTTTTATTTTTATTTTTATTTTTGTATTCCCTCCCCTTGTTCGCCGTGGGCGTTCTGATGGGTGCGGCTAGGTTCGTGCTGGATGGGTTTCCCCGTACGATTCCCCAAGCGGAGAAGCTTGACGCGATGCTCGAGGGCCGAAAAGAGAAGCTGGACAATGTGGTACAACTCCAGATCGATGACCAGCTCCTCATTTCACGGATCACTGGTCGTCTTATTCACCCGGCTAGTGGAAGGACTTACCACAAAGAATTCAAGTGCGTCCCGTTTCTCTCCATGACTGGACGTGCATTTCTCAGTATCACTGTGCAGCCCTCCCAAGAAGTCTTTCACAGACGACGTCACGGGTGAACCCCTCATCCAACGCTCGGACGACAACATCGAGACACTCACCAAGCGCCTTACTACGTACCACAAACAGACTGGGCCCGTCGTTGACTATTACCGCAAGAAAGGCTTGTGGGTTCCTATCGACGCTGCTCAGAGCCCAAACCTCGTCTGGGAAAACCTGGCCAAGATCTTCAAAAGATCCGATTCGTAGCCGACGTTCATGTTCCGCCAACTCAGCTGCCCGCTTCGCCATAGATCTCTCATGTATATCAGTAGACTTTTAGACAGAAGCCTTACCGACCTCGCTACCACCTTGGGCGTAGTTGCGGAACCGATAAAGTGGATCACCCATGTCTAATACAGGTATGTGTATATGGCTCTTTGGCATGTCACCGCTAGGCAAATGCAAATATTTTGGTGCCTACTTGTCGCACTCGGTTCGTGCTCCTGATCGCTTAATCGGACTTTGTGGTCTTCAAGTTTTTTCTCTCACCCTTGGCATCACCCGCGAGCCAGAGGGCAGAGAACACGAAGAACCCGACGGAAGTACTGATGGCGCCCGCATAGTACGGCCATGCGGCGCTTAAGAAGCGAGGGTATTGGTCATGCCTAGGTGGCACAACAGGTACGATCGTTGACGCGTGCAAAAACGTGTAGCTACGGCGGGTAAAAATTCAGTCTGCCATCCCCAGCAACGAGCAACATCAGAAGACGCTCACCCTGGCCTCCGCCAACCGACGACAAACTTGAAGACGCCGTGTCTGTCTGGTGCACGGAACTGGACCTCGTATTTCCCGGGTTCTCCGGAGATGGGAGGAAGCGCCGTGCGCACGTGCGGGTCGAGCATGGTGAACTCGAGCTGCAAATCCGTAAGCCCATCGTAGGGCTTCCAGCTCGACGTTCGAGAGTCGTACGCCGACACGTACACCGTGTACACCTATAAATAGCGAAAACGTGAGCAACTCGTCTCACGCAACGAAAAGGCATCATCGCCGTACGATCTCGTCATTGATAGTGTACATTTCTGGCGTTTCGGTCTCGTTGATGCGGTGGTGCTCGGTGCGATCGATGCGGAGGACCATCGTCTCCTGGAAGACCCAAGCGGCGACGTCTCTGACGAACTGCGCATTTCCGGACGGGATGCCGTCGGGGAGCGCCTTCCTTGCGTACTCGTCGCTAAATAGCTCGACGCTGCCCGCGAAGACGACGCGGGAGTTCTTGGTCGTCTGGAAGCCTGTCACGAGGCCAAGCTGGCTGCCGGCCCAAAGACCCTCGCCGCTCTTCTCTGCGGCGTCGACGATGGCGCTGGCACCCGAGTCGTCGGTGGTGTCAGCTGCGAAGCTCGTAGACGGTGCGCGAAGGATAGGGACGAGGTAAGGGCTGTTGCCGAGCGCGTGCGGTGCACCGGAGAACCAGACGGGGGCGGTCCCTGAGGTAAGGATGGGTGACTTTGTGACTTCCACGGGGATGAGTGTTGCGGGTTCTTCGCGTTTGGGGTGGTGAGAGATGAGGGGTGTCCCTGGGGGAGCAGGAATGAGGGAGAACTCGGTAGCGAGTGAGGAAAGGGGGGTTTGTTTTGAGGAGAGCGTAATGAGGAGGTTGGTATTTTCCGAGAGAAGGCTGACCAAGGATTGGGGTATGATGTCCGACGCGTATGCTGCGAAGCGGGCTAGTTAAGAGTGGTGGGAAGCCGTTAGTGGGAACTCACATTTGGTGTCTGGGGTGAAGAGGACGACATGGGCATAGTTGGGTACGCCGTACGTGGCGATGGCAGGACTCGCGTCCTTTGGTGTGCGGAACGTCAGGTCATACCCTCGCTCTGCCAGTTCGCGTGAGTAGCCAATTGAACCATGGTCGGCCGCGACGCACTTTCTAGGCCATTGAAGAAGATGGAATAGTCGGCCTTGTCCAGGGAGGGGTCGAGAAGGACGAGGACCTTGTCGCCTGAGCTGGACTTTGCGAGAACGTTGGCCAAGAGGGCGAGGCAAGAAACCAGCGCTGATCTGAGGAAGCGCATGGCTGGTGTAGTGACTGTGGTAAGACTTCCACGTCAATCCATTCAGTCGGCGTTGTTGTGCTTTGTTGTCCTACAGCCTTGACACGTGACTAGCATGCCGCTCATCCATCGCACAGTAACCGACTCGGGAACGAAACAGCGAGAGTTCACACCAGGTTGCGAAAGAAGCACCTGATCCCGCGCAAAGAGATAGATTTCTCAGTGGGAAGGAAAGTGACGGGTGCAGCTTGCAGAATTGATCTGCTGCGGTCAAATACTGTCAGCTGCCAGAAGATGGAGCAAAGCGAGACAGCGGTGGTTCGTGTTATGTGGGTGGCTGTGTTGTTTATTTATCTCACGGATCACGTGATCTCCATAGCCATGGTGGACAGACTCACTGGCAACTCTGCAGTCTAATTCGCCGGTCAACGAGCGCGAGCGGGGCCAACAGTCCAGAAGGTCGTGTAATGGATGACTCTATCAGCGAGTCATCGTCTCAAATTCATGGCCCCTCCGTCGCCTCCGTTCTCGGCGTAAAGGGGGCACTTCGCTTTCGACGCCATGGCGCAAGTCAAAAGGCTCACGTCGTCCTTAGACGCGTAGAGATCTCTGAAGACTCCCCCTGCAATCATGGCAAGGGGCCCATCGCTTACTTCAGTCTTTTTGCCCAGAAGCGAATCGAAGTCAAGGTCGGCAAGGAAATCCTCCTCTCCGTGGCCTCAGACGACGGCTCCTTCACAGACCAGGCCGTCATCTTCGAGGGTGACCTCTCCGCCATCTCAGACTCAAACTCGGACGAAGAGAAAGAAGTCGAAAAACAGATCGCTCATGATGATACCTTGTCTGACCCTCCACTTTCTCACATCATTCCGCCCAAGATGCGGAGAACGTGGACAAAGCAACACGAACAGGTGAGCTCGGTGCAAGGTGAGCATCCAATGTATTCCTCCCACACCTCATCTATACGAGCGTTCGGTATCTCGCTGTTAGATACCTTCGCCTCATCGCATCCCACACATGTCTCGGTCGGCGTACAAGTCCAGCCGGCCTGGTCTGTGAGTGCTGTCCAAGTAGTCCCTCCCACCATTCCTGTGCAGGAGAAATCACCACTTCAGACCCATGAGTCTCCCGGAGAGCCTTCTACTATCGTGAAAGAACCTGTGCAGCCAACAGAGCTAGACACATCACAGAATCTGATTTCCCACTGTCCGGTAAGTGTGCTGTATGCCACCACAGAATGCATTCTTAGTCGCTGTAGATACCACATGATGATCGGTCCCGGAGTCTGTCCCCGATGAGCATAGCTTCCTCCCCTAGCACTCCTTCCCAAGCAACTATCCGTCGCAGTTCGCCCCTCAGTACAGTCCCAGTCACGCCTACAAACCCAACCGCTGCCACACTAGGTAAAATCCCGTCTACAGCATCTACTACCCAGCAAGCGCTCGTGGAGAAATCGGAAGCGCCGTGGACTCACATCGAAGATGCCGCTAGCAGGACGTCCCAGATCAGCCCCATATCCTCTGAGACGGTCGACATGGATCTCCAGTCATCTCCGTCATCGTCCTCTGCTTCTTCTGATGACATCCCAGGGTTTATCACAGGTGCTGCTTCTCGCCGCGCACGTCCTTCCTCTCCTCTCGTACTTCCCCTAGCTCCCATTAAAACCGGCGTCGTTGCTCAAACCCCAGTACCACAATCTGCTCAGACGATAGTAGCTTCCCCTGTATCGACCGTGGCGACTAGCATAGCACCTTTTACAGCGGAGCCCGTGAACGAGAAACTGGGCGCTCCTCCTGCCGCAACAACGGCTCCCAGGCGCGCAGCTGTCAAGAACCCATTTGTCTCAGGTGGATTCATTACGGAGTTTGTAGGAGAAAAAGATTCTTTAACTATGAGGAAGGACTCTACGGACCACCCGAGTGTTCCTGATAAGACAGTGAGTACGCTGAACGAGTTCCCCCGGAGTTATATGAATGACGATGTCGAGTAGCCGACTCCGGTCGAGCAATTACCCATCAAGACAGAGCCAACCGTACCCGAAACCCTTCCTCCGACCAAAGCATCTCCCGTTCCACGGTCATTGAAGCTGGTGGTCCCGGAAAATAGATTCCCTCTATCCCTGAGCCTGTCGCACTCAATCCCGTCTCAACTTGGTCATCAACCAGCTTCCTTTTCATTACCGTCCAGATCATTTGACCCCCATATGGGTTACCCTAGTGGATCGGGTTCTAGTGCCGCGAAACCTGGTTATCAACCTGTCACGTCTGCCAATGATCCACGGCTGTCATACACCTCGACTGGTTCGATTTCCAATCCCCTCAATATCCGTCCGTCGAGGCATCCTCCACTCCAATTTAACAAGACCATTGCTCGAGCGCCATCGCCGAGACCTGGATCAAAAAAGAAGGTGGTGGTTGGTAGCGGCTGGCCGTACAATAAACAGATGAACGGAACCAATGGACACACGCCAGCTTCAAGTACGATGAGTGCGTCACCGCCAGTCGCCAGAAACTCTCTTCCGGTTGTACGACCACCAACACCAGAGAGTACCCGGTCGTCGACTACACCCCCTGGTCTTTCTAGCCTTGCACCGTACTCATCACCATCTCCGCCCGGGTTCTTGCATAGTTCGTCAGGTCCCAAATCAACTGCACCTGTAGACCAAGGAATGTTTGGCGTGTTCTCCAGTTCTGTAACTTCGACAGCGCAAGTCAAGCATGGTGAGTTCTGGTTTTCATTGCACTGAACCCGTTTTTTATAATCACACGCAGAAATCAATGATTGGGGAAGTCCGCCCTCGTTGCACTCTCCCGTTAGTGCCTCGGCCCAAAATATCCCTATACGAGCACCTCGACCCATCGTTCCCACATCCGCATCTTCTACCGTACTCCGCTACTCACCTCCATCGCTTGGGCCAATAGGGTCTAACAATTCAACGCCATCTCGCGATTCCAAAGGCAAGAAGCGTGCGTTGACATCTGACGCTGATGTAGACGCCGAGCATGCCCGTCCGCGCAAACGCTCAGCCGCATGGCCATGTCACAACCCCATACATACAGTTCAAGTCAAGAGCGACGAGGACCCAGGGATCAACTATCTTTCGTTCAGTTCGGATGGGGAGCGGTTAGCCGTGATATGTAACGACCGCACAATTCGAATATGGAGCATACCGAACAGAGTGGAGACGGCTCGGCTTGGGCAAAATGCACCAATTATGGCCGTTGCCTGGATGTCAGATGATCTGGGTGTTGTTGCGTTGGGGCGGGATGGGGTTATCAGCAAGTGGACACGTACGGTACGTTTCCCCTCGGATCTGTACATAACATCACCTGATCGATGCATTGCCGAAACAGAATCAAAACCATTGGCAGTGGGCAAAGCTGTTGGACGCTGGCAAGGAGGATTCAATTTGTTTTGCATATAGACGTGACAGAATTGCTGTTGCATTCCCGCGGATAGGAGTCAAGGTCTGGATATGGATCAAAGGTCGGCGATTTTTACGAACGCGCGACACTACAGTTGAACATCAGGCATAGGCACATGGCAACCTCAGCGGTCGATTCTGCGACAAAATGTGACTTCTATCCAGTTTGTCGAGGACGGGGACGCGTTGATCGGTGGTACTAGCGATGGCGTCTTGTATGTGATCCTTACGCGTTTGTTCGGCTTGGTCTAACGTGGAGACGGCAAGGTGGTATTGTCAGGTGCCAAATGGGACGCTGCGCGCGTATGCCTTCCTCAAGGCCAAAGTGTTGGTTACAGCTTTACTTCAGGCACACCGTCGTCAGCTGACAAATGATTGCAGGTACCACTTGGACGTCAATGGGCCAGGCACACATGCGCTGGTGTCGCAGGCAGGGGGACGGGCTCATTTGGTCGGCATTCAGCAGACGGATCACAAGGGCAAGATCGAGCAAGTGTATTCCACGACAGGAGACTCTACAAGCGAACAACGGCAGAATTTTGGCGCCGTCTTCGCCAGTGGCTGCAAGACAGTCTTGTTTGGGTCCACAGAGAGTAGCCTGCTGGTGTGGGATAAGTCCAAAGGGGAGGTGATCTGCGGGTTGGATCACGGCGAATGTGGGTGGATGTTTTCTAATTGCAACACGTGAGCATGAGCTGATTGCGACTGTCTTTTAGCCGAACAAGTGCATGCGGTTGCTGTGAGTCCATGAAATCATTGGCATGTACTAGGCTGATGCATGTATTATTGCAGTGTTTCGACCGTGGCTTGCAGGCATACATTGTCACTGGGACGAAGAGTGGTGTTCTCTCTTGGTGGAAACCTCCTCTAATGGAGTCATGATTTGTATGATGACATTCTCCTCGACTCACTGCGGACCTAAATTTAAAGCAGAACACTTGACATGTCCAGCTATTCAGGATTTTGCATACTGCTAACGCACCTATAGCACGGTAATCTGGAATTTCACGCGATGGAGAGGGATATGCTGTATCAGTATTGCACAATCCTTTTTTCGCTATGTTATGAGCATGCAGACTAAGCATATTATTTGTACGCCTAGTACTCAACTGTTTCGTTCGATAGAAATTTCTTTCTGGTTTTCTCGCTGTGAGGGAGGAGGTGTATTTGTCTGTGTTTGTTCTGCTTAGGGCCGGTTCCTGTCGCGGACGAGATGAGCCCACCTTGCGATTTCGTGGTGAGGCCAGAAGTCTCCGCTCGTCGCCGCCATCGCTGACCTCGCAACTTTCCCGCCTTTTGTACGTCCGTTTTTTATTTCCTTCTCGTCGCAGTCGACGGCGAGGGGTCTGGCGACTACTCAACTGTTTTCTTCCGAACATCAGAAGCCAACCGTGCTCGCCACGATCGCGTTAGTTGCACAAGCTCGCGTCGTCTTGCCAACCGACCCTTCTCGTCTGGTGAGTCTGTCAAATGGTTTCCCGCGCGCTACCATGTAGAGGGACGTCCTGCTGGCGACGCACAGCCTCTACAGCATGGTTGTCGTGCTGCAGCGGTGCGTCCAGAGCAAGCGTTCTAAAACGGGGTCTTGTGCGTGTTTCGCTTCGTGCGGTTTTTAACCTGTCGCTCTAGTCAAGCATCATTACGACTTTTTCGCTGGAACTAGCTCGACGACAATGCAGACCATCAAGTGTGTCGTAGTAGGAGACGGTGCTGTTGGAAAAGTGCGTGAAAAACCCTCGTTTCGCCTCGTTTTTCTCGTCCTGGGCAATCAAGTGAACGTGACATTGCGCAGACTTGTCTTTTGATATCGTACACTACCAACAAATTTCCGAGCGAGTATGTCCCGACCGTACGTTCTCTTTCTCGTCGCCGTTCCACTCGCTGGGGAGATGCGAACCTATATGCTAGGTCTTTGATAACTACGCCGTGACCGTGATGATTGGCGAAGATCCGTACACGCTCGGGCTGTTTGACACTGCTGGTTCGTCACCTCTTTCGGTTCGCCATTCGCTGTTACACGGACGCTTTCTTTCACAGGTCAAGAGGATTACGACCGTCTCCGTCCATTATCATACCCGCAAACGGACGTCTTCCTCGTTTGCTTTAGTGTCACCTCCCCTGCGTCCTTTGAAAACGTCAAGGAGAAGTGGTTCCCAGAGGTACACCATCACTGTCCGGGCGTGCCCTGCCTTATTGTCGGCACGCAAATCGACTTGCGGGACGACAGCCAGGTCATTGAGAAACTCGCCAGACAGAAGCAGCGACCAGTAGCGAGTGAGCTGGGAGAACGCCTCGCGAGGGAACTCGGGGCGGTCAAATACGTAGAGTGCTCAGCTCTGACACAGAAAGGGCTGAAGAATGTGTTTGACGAGGTGCGTTTTGGTTCCCTGTATCGTCTTGGCGATATTGATGCCGGGGTCGTGTAACAGGCCATCGTCGCTGCTCTCGAGCCTCCTGTGGTCAAGAAAAGACATAAATGTGTCATTGTCTAACGTAGCACCGTCCCACGGGAATGTCTCATTTGATATCTTCCATCTCTTAACGACACTTTTCACCGTCCTCTTCTGCCTCATATATCCTTGACCTTTCCCTCTTAGCTCCATGGTGTCGCCTTCATTTTCACTCCCGCGTTACGCCTTTTAGCTCATGGTACTTTTTTTTTACCCATCCTCGATGTTCTTACCACGCCATTATGGTTTCATTCGCACTGAGCAAATTCCGCCGAAGGGGCATTTAGTGACCCGTCTAGACCGAAATTGCAACCTAATTTTCACTTTTCGTTCCTCCCCGCCCTCCTTTTATCCCGTATTTCCGGCGACGATGGCGACGAAGGAAAACATGGATGATTCTTAGGCAAGAGGAAGTACAGGATGGTTCAGATCATATACCCCTTTGTGCTCGTAATAGGCATCATGTTCTCTAGCGTAGAGAAATGACACGAGGTACTGGGTGGAATCTCTCGGTGAATGGACGGCGCTGCGGGATCTTCACGAGAGCGAGATCTCCGGAGGCTACGGAAAGGAGGCAAGGAAGAGGACTTGAAGCAACGCCAAGCAGGAGGAAAAGGGGAGATGAAACGTACCACCCCGCGGGTTTCGAAGGCAAGCCAGTCTCCCGTTCCTGTGGGAAGGAGACCTATGGAGCGGCATTTCCAAAGACCGACGAGAAGGGTGAGGAGGTTGCAAAGGATGAAGACGAGTTTTTGGAGCGGGAGCGCGGCGGGGGAGGGTGTCACAGAGGGTGAAAAGGGAGCAAAGGCTGTGCGGTAAAAGAGAGGACGAGGTTTGGTCAGGTAGTCCGTGTCTGTCTGCAGACACGAGAGACGCACCGGCGTTCATCCGGACGATATTCTTGATGGGCGTGAGGAGGAGTATGAAGACGGTACCCATGCTAAAGATTTGGACGCTCCCGCCGGACATGTAGAGCATGAAGGCCTGCATGGGGAGGGTTTTGGCGGGGGAGATGGCGAGGTCCCATGCGCGTTTTTCTTTCAGGGCCGCGTAGGAGGCGGCAGCTGCGGCTGCGGCTGCCTTGGCGGGCGTCTTCGTCTGTCGAGGGGAGGTGTAACGGGGTTAACGTTTTTCGGAGGAAGGGGACGCACGTGGGTGGCATGGAGGTTGGAAAAGTCGGGCGGCGGGGGGAGGTTTTTCCACCTGTGGGTTATCGTGAACGGGGACGACGGTGTGTTATGGTGCATCAGAGACGGACTTTGGGTGTTCTATCGATGCGTAGTCGAGCGAGAACGACATTGCTGGACTGCCAGACGAGGCGTGTTGGGGTGTTTTCCACGACTCAAGTAGCCTTTGGACTGGACGGATATTCCTAGATCATCTACTACTGCTCGATCCAGACATCTTCTCCTTGACACGCTCTACTCGTACGCAGGACATGATTCCTGATCTCGAATGTGATGAGACGAACATAAACCGCGTCTCTTTCTTGGTCGAAACAGGGCTGCTTTCCCAACACGTAATGCAGCCAGCATCGTGAAAATTGCAGAAATATAACATGCCCAAACACGGTATGTTACCGGCGGCTTACCAAAATAGGATGATATATGTCATCATATACAACTTAGGGGCTATCAAGGCAGTATGTTTTTGTTCAACACAAGTTATATTGGCTCCATTCAATGTGCCATTTTGTCTAATAGAAACACAGGCAGACACAATAGATCCATATATGCTAATGTAAGGTCTGTAATCCATATCACTACCACTGTTTAGTCAGCTATAGTTTTTATCCATGTTATCTTATATATCTTTTAACACATCTTTCAGCACCCATCAAATATGACTGCATGCTGCAAGGCCAACAAGCTCCCATGCATCATTCAGACATCCAACAATGTCCTTCTCCTTGAGGTCAACAATCTCTTGACTGGCTAGCCAACGTATGTTATTAATTTTACATCTGAATAGCCCAGTTCTATCATATGTTTCAATCCATTAAATCTCAGTTTGATACTAATGCCTTTAATCTAGAAACTTGTTCTATGTCTCAAAGATACCTTGAAAGAGGTATGTATATAGTAATCCCTGATCACTTGAGCCAGCAAGATTTATATGGTCACAAGATCCTGGCAGGATGATGCACAATCCACTCTAACTACTGTGAATTGATAATGCAATACTGACTCTGATTACCATGGATTACCATGGCCTTTGTTGCATGCTCATGATGCACCTATCTGCTGTATCCCATAGTGCATCCAGTACTTGTCCAATGATGCAAGCAAATAGTACACCCATCTGCTATAGTGCATCATATCATCCAGCATCTGTCCAATGATGCAATGTAATGCCTGGACCCCCAGTGTGCAAATAGCACACCCATCTGTGTATTCTGCCATATCCCATAGTGCTTGCCACCATGTCTATTGTCATATTCTCAAACATGAGGATGAGGGTGATAGCAATGGCACACAAGAACAAGGGTAACAATGACAACGATGTTATCACATGAGGGCAACTGCATAGTTGTTGTTATCATCGTGTTGTGGCATTGGCATTGTCATGTTGTTGGGTGTGAGGACAAGGGTGACAGTGATGGCATTGTTGTTGTTGTCATTGCATTGTTATGTTGAGCAGAGGGTAAAGAGGTGCCTGTCAAGCAAAGTAGTGTACCATTATAATCATGACGCAAATTACAGCTCACCCATCAATATGTCCCATTTGTGTTATTGTTCACTACATCCTTGGTGTTCACCCCTGTTGTGCAAAATAGTGTGCATTACAATGGTTCCTGTTATGCAAAATAATGTACACTAGTACTTTAATGCTCAATGCCACCTTTTTCATTCCAAATAATGTAATTTTCCACATGGAGCATAATTCAGAACCTGAACATTGCAGAGACATAAATGGAGCATATAGGATTGGTAATCTACATATTATCGGATGAAGTTTTAGTGACTTGACCTGAATGTACCCCTGTGTATTCCAGAATGATACTATGTACCTTTGGATCAGCCAAAAGTTCTGCCTACTTCTCCTCAAACTGACTTGACAGTGCATGTTTTAGCACTGCTTGGCATATTGCATATGTGACTTGGCCTTCTGTCTGTGCTGATTCCCTGAGTGGAACTGTTATGAAACCTATTTTCTCCACATTTTTCCGCATTTTTCCAAGGGCTCATTCGCTCTACACACTCACTTGCACCATGGAACCTCAAGCAGTAACGCAAGTCACACTTATGTAACATCACGGTCACGTTCCTTATTAGGATACAGTGTCTCTTCGTGAGTGTCTTCCTAATTAGGACATGCATCTCAAGATTTGCCACATCATGACATGTCAAGCCTCATGTTACGCCACAGCTGCAAGGCTATGCTTCCATTCTGCCACACGCCTCATGTATCACATGCTTCTCTTCCATTCCATGGCTATGCATCATGACTCACAACCCTAGACCCTTATCTAGGCTATGCTCGCATATACGGAAACTACCAATAGCATTATGCTCTCTTATCTCTAGAGGTTAGGTTAATCTAGATTAGACCACAACATGTACATACAAACAAAATGTATATAAGGAGGGCTCAAGCCTAGGAAACCCCAGTCTTGTTCTCTTTCCTTTACCACCATCTTCTTGGTGTTGAAGGCAGAGTTATTCTCACTGCGACTCGAATACCTCTGGAAACCGTCTAGGACTTTCACCAGTCTTAGCTCCTACCCTTCCAGCCTTCGGGTAGTCTTCTTACTTGTTCTTGCAGGGTAAGTAGACCCCTTCGTTGGGTAGTCGCTTCAGGAACTGCTTTTGCCCATCCCTTCCATTGTAAAGCATCCCAGCAGAGGAACTTCAAGACTTGACACATCTCTTCTGAAAGCAGTGTGACCTTCTCACCCCAATGCATTGTGCATGCATGGGCTTTGCACCATTCCATATGAACAGCTGCCAAAAAATTAGGGGAATATTTGAACAAGAGAATAACACAAAAATGACACTACCTTCTTGTGCTATTGTCTTCTCT